>LOJH01004660.1:3074-35822 GCA_001685095.1 Ellobius talpinus | reverse complement strand
GTTCCTTAGGAGACAGTGTCACAGCATATGGCCCAGGTTGGTCACTCTCAATCCTCCTCCTCTCCCCTCCTCACTGCTGCTGGGATTACAAGGTAGGTAAGACCCACAGAAACAGTGACCTGAACCAGTCTTCTACAACTCGGGAGCCAGAGGCAGATGATCTCTGAGTTTAAGGTCAGCCTGGTCTACATGGGGAGTTCCAGGACAGCCAGGGTTTCATAATGGATAGACCCGGTTCCCCCTGCCACCCTCATACACATGCACACACACGTGCGTGCACACATACACACACAATCAATCAATTAATTAAACAAAACTGATTTCTTAATCATATTTACAGATAACTCAGATTTTTTCAACAATGTAGAAAATACCTGAAGCCTTTCAATTACAGAATATGTATGTTGTAATAGCTTTTAGGAATGTTAATGTAAAAAGCAAGTGTCATAAAAGGGGTAATTCTTATTTATAGCACATCGGGAGAAAAGAACACCCATTCGTATCATCTGTTGTCTCTTAATGTCTGTGTTCGCAGAGCAAGAACACAGGTGTCAAGGAGTATAAATATTCAAAGTTCTGTGGGATTCACCTGTTCTTTGGAAAATGAGTGTAGATTCATTGAGGAGTTAATGGGATTTTGTGAAGCTTGGGATTTTTAAACACACTTTTTCAAAGGTCTTATCGTATTAGCACATATGTGTGGGTCTTCATGCTGCAGCACATGTACTGAAATCAAGGGAAAATGCTGTTGTCAGTTCTCTCCTTCCACTCCACGGGTCCCAGGGACAGACCTCGGATTGTCAGGGTTGGTGACAAGCGCCTTAATCTGCTAAGCATTCTTGCTAGCCCCTTACATGGTTCTTTATCAAATATCCAATGATATTAAATTACCGATCCTTTTCACTGATAAAGTTCATCCAATCACTGTTGTTTCTGACTTCAGCCTTTTCAGTCGACCTGCTTATGCCATTATCATTTAAAAAAAAATCCGTACCTGTGAAGGTCAAGGTGATTCTTCACAAGGACTAATTCAGAACACCAGAGCTGACCTGCTGACACTGAATTTCTAGGCGTATTTCTATGCATACCATATCTGAATCTCAAAAGGCAGAATCCCACGAATATGACTATATGATTCCATTCATATAGCATAGTCTGCGAAGAAGAAACTGTCTGAGAAAGACAACATGCTCAATTTAGGATCTCAAGATTCTCAGATTAAGATAAACCAAATATAAGATTATAATAAATGACAACCTAGCACACTAGCACGTAGCCCTAATTAAGTATACAAAAATACTGCACCAACTCTAGATATTGGTATCATCAGACAGAACTTATATGTTAAATTTTTATTTTTAAAAACAAGCAAACAGGAAGAGATGATTAAAATAAGCATATCTGAAAAAATAATCAAATAGGAATTTTATACAATAAATGTAACTTTGTAACAAACAATTATGTAAAAAAAAAGCAGATAATCACAAGTAACTTAGCAAACTGGAACATCCACCTGAAACTACCCTGGATGCATTATTAAGAACAAAAGGCTGACACACCAAAGAGCAAAGCACACAAATTAGACTAGTAAGATACAACTGATTTCAATAAAGTCCAGCAAAAAGAACACACCTGAAAGGGAGCTTCTGAGAATTTTCCAGAACTGATTAAAGACAGATCTATAGATTCAAAAACAAACATTCCATTCCCTAAGCAAGAAATGCATACACAATACACCTAGTAAAATGTCATTAATATTTGAAAGACACGGTTTATTATTGCTGTTTTATTATTAACTAACCAGTGAGAAAATGCACGAATCTCCAAGCGGAGACAAACTGTTCAAGAGCAGATGCAGACCCCTGGGAGTGAGGAGCTACAGACAGGCCCGAGGACCCACAGAGCAGCAAACCCTAACCCAGAATAAATATTAGTAAACAAAAGACCACAACATGGCAGAAAACAAATGGCCAATCTAGAGTTGTTTATCCAAGCAAAACTATTTTGCAAGATGAAAAAACAAAAAAAAGGAAAAAGAAAACCCCCAAACAATCAAACAAAACACAAACACGGTTGTGCCTCGGCTATCCATGAGGAACTGGGTCAATATGGAATACTGAACCCCAGGCACCTCTTCAAGTCCCTTACACACATACACACCCATATGCTATAAACCGTCCAGGATGCCCTTCAAAAACCCGACACAATGTAAATGCGAGATAATAACTACTTGTTATATTGCATTATTTTGAAATAACAAGAAAAAACTCTACATATTCAGCACAGAGTTCTCTACTTTTCATACACATTTTATTTGCAGAGAGACAAACGAAGAGTGCTAACCATCAGCAAATTTCAGAGAAGAAATTCATACAACAAATGTCAACAAGAAGGGAAATAATCCCCAGAGATCTGAGATATGCGCAGTGGAGGAACAACTCAGATGGCTAATGTATGTATTTAAGCACTGTCTCAGTAAAATAATACAGGCAGGATTTGTGAGCAAAGAAGAATGAGTAGACCATTCAATAGCCCATATCTGAGAAGAGGCGACGATAAGCAACAGAGGTATCAAGGATTCTTTTTATCACTCAGGAAGAGAAATAAAGGTATTAATAAGACTTTTAATTCTACAAAGAGCATAACAACATCAATAATAGAACCTTAGTACCAAGCAGCAATGCCCTCCTCTCAGGCTGTGGGTAAGATAAAACTGACAGGAGATACAGCACAGTGGACCCTTAGAAAGTGGATAAGCTAAATGATGAGTCAAAACAAATAATTTCATATACAGAAAGTGGAGGGAGAATAAGGGATTCCTACCTTAGACTATGCCTTAAAAATATACAAATAGTAGGACAAACACTAGAAAAAGCTAAAATGAGAATAACTGAAATGCTAACAAGTGAAGACTATGAAATCATAAGATATTTAATTAAAATCAGAGAAGGTGGAAAAGAGAGGGAGATCAATTCCCAAAAGACACAAACCACTAAGTGTCACACAAGAAGAAACAGATCACCTGACTGGACCTATCCCTTAATCAGACAGAATCCAGGGTTAACCTTCCGAAACAGAAAGCAGCAGGCCCGTATGGATTTACTGATAAGTAAATGCCAAACATAGAAGGAAGATATGGAACTAAATCTCCACAGTCTCTTGTAGAAAATAGAAGCAGAGGAAATACTTACTAACTCATTCTGTGAGGCCAGCATTACCCTAATAAAAAAACAAATAAAGACATTACAAGAAAAGAAAACTACAGAACATTATCTCTCATGAAAATACATGCACACATATTTAACAAAACATCAGCCAGTGCCATCAAATAATGCATGAAAATAAACATATATAATAATAAAGTGAAATTTATTACAAGTATACAAGGCTGGTTCAATACTTGAAAAGCAATTGCTATACCCCAGAGGCTAAAGAAAAATACTGTGATCACAATTATCAACAGAGAAAATCTAATATTCATTTGTGATGAAAACAATCAGCAACCTAGAAGCACAGAAGATAAAGAACATATAAAAAGAATAATCCTATAGTTATCACGAACAATAGGGAGATCCAAGATTTTTTTGTATTAAGACCTGGAGAAAGGCAAGGAGATCCCCCTTGTTTATTCTATTCAACAGCTTACAGGATGTCCTCAAAACACAATGAAATAGGAGACGTGCAGGTAAAAGAGGAGGAAATTAAACCTGTCTTTGTTTCAAAAAAATGCTATGGATTGTGAATAAAGAAAATCTAATAACAACTGAACACTGCTGGGATTAATAAACAGCAGTGGTGTTTCCAGCATACCAGGAAAATTTACAAAAATCAAGTCCTTGCCATTAACATTATTTATTTTAGTTCCAAGTTATGAAATACTTAGGCCTAGACCTAACGATGTGCATGGAAGATTGAACATGAGGGAAAGTGTGAAATCCCAATGGAGAAAACGAAGGTTTAAGTAAATGGAGACAGTCTGTGTTCATGGGTAGGAAGATACAGTCAATGTCACTAAGGTACCCACCATTCCCCAGTTCTGCTACTGTTGCAACACAATTCCAATTCTAATTAAAACCAAGTGATTCTGCAGCTACAAAGTATTCAAAAGTTGACCTGAAAGGTTAATGTGGAAAGACCCAAAACAGCTGAAAAACCAATGGCAAACACCTGGAGCAAGGATGCTTCTCTCTTTATAGAATTGTCATTAAATCACAGGAAGCAAGAGAATACGACTGGCAGCCAGCAGCCAGCTCCATGGAAGAGAACAGAAATCCACCCACGCAAATATGGCGACTGATTCTGGCAGCAGAGGAAGGGAGAGAATGAAATGAGGATATTCAGTACCACAGAGACCAGGCTGACAGAAGACAAGAAAAAAAGTTCTTGCCTTTGAAAAATTCAACAGATTAGAGACCCAAACGGAAAATGCAAAAATGTAAGACTCAAGGTAACCAAGGGTTTGAAAAGTTATTTTTAAATGGAATACCAAAAGAATAATCATGAATCAGAAATTTTAGGAGTTAGATGACTAAAAATTAAAACTTCTATGAAGGCAAGACACAAATGGTATCCTTTCTCCAATATATATCACTGAAAAAGACCTGTTATCAAAAATAAGGGAAGTATCCAACTTAAACAGTAGGTACCAGTATGTGCCTGTAGGGATGGAGAAACCCCAACAACAGGATTTGCACTTACTGTTGGATCAGTTCCAAATGGGAGAGCTTCTCTCTCTGTTATTGTCTCATAAAACTGAACATGCTCTTAGCCTTTACCTATGAGACTTGAAGACGTGTGTACACAGAATCCGGAGGCTGGCTGCATTTGTGGTAAGTGCTCACAGCACACAGCACGGCAGAAGCAGCCAGCGAGTACAGAAACTTGTAGATCCATACGGTGGAGTATTATGGAGCGGTCTTAAATGCATATTGCTAAGAATCCCAACTATATTATTTCCACTACATGACTGAAAATTACCAAATTTCAGAAACAATAGGAAGGTTACCGGGTGCCAGCAGTTTAGAGAGGGAATGAAGCATGAGTAAGTATCTACCTCCTCAGCAGTTTCTAGTGCAAAGTGTACTGCGGTTCTGCAACTCCTCATTTGTAAACACCCATAAAATACACAGCACAGAAGGGAATTCTAATGACACCCACACATTTAGGCTCACCATAACACATCAGTATTAATGCACTAACTTTTAGCTAATGTGTGCACCAATGACATGCAAATAGTGGGGGAAATTGAAAAAAAGAGTGTATGAGAACTGCTTCCTGTTTTTCTATAAATCAAGAAAACCATTGCCTGCAAGATATGCTAGGGCAGTGGTGGTCATGAAGCCTGCAGAAGTAATCAATCAATATCTGATTTGACTTAAGACCCACTCCACCAAAGCAACCCATCCTTGGCATTAAACAAGGATAGATAGCCTGGGAATACAGGGTAAAACAAAATACTACTGTTTAAACACTAAAGAGCAATAAATGACTCTTAATGACATTGTGCTATACTCATAGATGAGTGCTTTGTTCAGCCATCATCAGGGAAGTTCCCCTGTAGCAGTGGGAACAAACACAGAGACCACAGCCAAACACTCGGCAGAGTGAGAGAGTATGATACTCAGTCCTAATGGGATGCCTCCACCAAAACTCTATCCTCGGGGCTCAGGGGACCCTAAGGACGAGGAGACAGAAAGAGTTTCCTCTGTGCATATGTTACGGCTTTCAATATAGTGCTTTTTATGGGACTCCTGAGTGTGTGAACAAGCGGGCCTCTGTTTCTTGTGCCTTCTCTTGGGCTCTTTGCCTTTTGTCTGTTTGTTCTGTCCAATTCTGATGTGCTAGTTTTTGTTTTATATTTCATTTATAATTGTCCCAAAAAAATAAATTTGGGGAAGATAACATGAGACACAAAAATTCCACATAAACAAATATAATGAAAAAGTGATACTATAATTTTAATGTTGGTAGAGAATCAGATCTTCATTTTATCCTTATGCTATATAATGTATAAACCTAAGATATACTTTTCAACTACTTAGTCAAATGCAAAAGTCCAATGTGAGTATGGGTGAGTTCCTTCAATTAAGTTGTGACTGTCCATAGAGCAGAAGACACGGTAGGGACCGTCCGGCCTATGTTAAGTACTGTTCCCATCATTACAGGTAGGCAGCACAACAATGCAGAAAGAATACTGGCTATTCTTTATGGCTATTCTTTATAGCTTCTTATAGCTCTGTGAACTTGAGGAACCTCAATCTACTTCCTGGTTTCCCCAAATGGAAAAAATATTCAAAACACACCTTCCCCTCTTTCTACTCTGAAACTGTGAGCAGGAAGAGCAGACACTTCAGGGGCATGGACAGGGCACCCAGAGTGGAGGCCACACTCTAAGCTGAACCGTTGTAGTAAGATGTCCCTGATTCATGCCTAAAAGAGACATGACAGGTTAACACTTAAAGGTGTTGCACAGATGACAAAGGGCAACTTAGGCTGGGCATTTAGAATCACACTCAAACACAGAGCTAGCTGCAGTCATTATCTCCATCACGATTACAATCATTCCATTCTGCGATGACCGATTTCCGTTGATGTGTGGCTGCTTTGGAAGTAGGTGTGTGAGCTAAGTCTTAGACATGTCAGAAATTCATGAGCAGTTTCTGCTGTGGTTCCACATACAAAATAACAAATTAAAAAAACTGTGTTTTTCACATGAGGACAACCTAAAATAACCAAAATGGTGAAAATGCATTATTAATAAAAATAATAATGTTAATATATAATGCTGAAGATGAATTAAACTAAGCCTAAATTTTATCAATACTTTCCAGTAAATTAGAGTTTACTGATAGACATCAAAAAGGTAAGAATTGGCACAAGTGTGTATCAAATACATGAATAGCTCCAAGCAAATCAGAGACTGGAAATTAAAGTTGAAGATGTCAAGCATGAATTTTAAAAGCAGCCTTAAGGCTTAAAAATTTAAAAGAAATAAAAGGAATAAAAACAAAAGCAAGCATAATTGGGTAATATGGTTCTCATGGAAGCTAAGTCACAAAGGGTTAATTTTATCCCACACATTTTGTCTGAGGCATCGTCTACCTACTATTATCAATGATTATTAAGATAATGTTTATCTACTTTGTACATGGATGAAAGTGCCAGGGTGCATGTGTGGAGCTCAGGGGACAGCTTTCAGTAGTCAGCCCTCTTCTTCCACTGCATGGGTCCTGGAGACTAAAGTCAGATCACCAGGTTCTGCAGCAAGTGTCTTTACCCACCGATCCATCCTGCCAGCCCTGGTAAAATCTGTGAGTCCAATTAGCTCATTCATAAAATGAACATATCTCTTATTAGCATCTGGGTGAACTTTAAGGTCAAATTTGACAGTACATATACCAGTATTTACAATACTGTCACTGCTGATCTAAATATATGACCACATTCTTAGCAGCTCTGTAAGACAGTTTATCACTGAAGTCCCTATCAGATGTGTAAAAGACAGGAAGCATGCTAAAGAGCAGGGACACAGAGAGAAGAGACATCAGCTTTCCTGTGTTCCGAAACTGTTCTCTCAGAAGAAATACATTTTGCTTTCAGTCTGGACACAGAAGTGCCTTGGTAAGTCAAGACTCTCAGCCACTCCTACAAACCCAAAGCTCTTCCCCTTCCTACACTCCTAGATCCACCCGTCTCAAGCAGGAAAACTGGACACTGAGCTTGATACACGCGAGGACACACGCTACTACCTAGAAAACTATCCCTAGGTGAGCTGGTGAAGTGAAGCCTTGCTAGCTGCGGCTGATTCTGTGCCACCAAATTTCACCTCAGTCCAGAACACTCCACACTGGCTTCCTCATCTCACTAGTGCATTTAGGGAAATACTGCATGTGTGTCGATACCACAGACACAGGAAAGCTGAGGACCAGTAAGAAACAGAGAAAACTACCTAAGTTAAAAATCACCAAAGAGCTTCTTCCAAGCAGAAGACTTGGTCCCTGTAATAAGGGTGTGATGTGCGGCATCATGCTGACCTAGGAAGTTCAAAACACCTATGGTTTCCCTAAATTTATAACTTAAATATTTTAAAAATTAATGGTAGGTATCATTTAGCTTAAAAATTAAATGGTAAATAAAACATGAATACCTTTATTGCTCTTGGTTAAAAATGTAAAAGACTTAGCTAAATAGTTAATCTGATAAATTGGATCACAAATTTAAAAATTAATATTCTGAGGTGTTTATACCATTCAGAGCTGATGTAATAGAAAATGAAAAACCAGAAATTATAATTAAAAACATCAAAAAAGGGATTTTGTCATTTCTGACATGCTTATCATTGAGGAAGTACAAAGAAGCTTCCTGAATCGCTTTACAAACCATTCTTAGACAACAGAAGAGCAGCATTTTCTCAAGAGCTCCCAAAAGTTGTAACAGAATCCATTAAGTAGAATTTAGTCTCACTCTCCTCTTAAACAAGAAAAACAATTCAGAGTCCTTTCCTACAGGATTAAGTTTAAATGAAGAAAACATTAAGGCAGTATTAAATATTTTCTATATTGCTTTTTAAGTGAATAAAAAAACCTATTTTTAACAAAGCAAAATTCTAGCAACATATTAATCCCCTTTTGAAAGAAATTTAGAATTCCTAACTATATATTAAAGGTATTTTCTGCAATCACATAGTTTTTACTCTATAAATACTGTTTATACAGTCAAGCACTAGATAAGTTTCTATAATGGCACCACTACAAGACTGGCAGATAGAGAAACTGCAATGACTGATCAGGATTTACCAGGGTGTATTTATGGTTCACTGGCTGATGTCTTCTCCCTTTTTTCCCATACCAGAGACGGGACATTTCCTTCCCAGGTCACATTAAGCTTCAGCAAATCACGGAAGACCTGTTCTCAAAAGCATTCTTCCTCTGTCAGAGATACATTTCCAGCACCAGAGCCCTGCCACAGTGACAAAACAGTTCGCTGGCAGCACAGACGTGATTGACATGGCAGAGAGCTAATCACTAAGTAGTATCCATTGAACAGATAGTCCTGAGTGGAGACTGTAAAGCTGGGGAGGGAAGAGAGTGTTTCCCATGCTTAAGTTCGGTTGCACTGCACCCAAGTGTGCTAAGAAAGGGCTCAAAAGTTTAAAGACACAGAGCACATATTTCCACAGCACTAACAGATATGCTGAAGACAAGCAACGCATTGTGTACAACGTCCAGAATTCCTCCCAAACCGCACATGTGACTGCAGTTAACACTGCACTGTTCGTTGATAGAGTTCCACAATTCTTTCCTATTTCCTTTTGCTAGACTTTTGTTCTTTATAGCTAATAATCCTATAAAATTTAATTTTATGGGGTATTCATAGATAAGAAACTCATTTTAAAGTGTTTTCTAGCATATTATTTACTGAAAGATAACTGTATTTACTGTGTCTACATATGCTACCCTTCATTAATAAGTGTATTATGGAATACAAGCAGAAGCTTATTTTTTAAAGATTAAGTACAAAGTATAACTACATTTAATTTAGATGTAAACTAAAATTACCTGGCATTCAGTTTTATCTATACTATAATGGTAATTTCCAAATATTTCTTCCATTTTAAGGCAAACTTACTCTCCTCCTAATGGCTATGTGTAATACACAATGCCATCTCCTCAAATACACGCTACTCGAGTACACACAACATGTGCCCCACTGAACCCAGCACACCCTGCAGTTATTGTTCCCCTCTCTGTGTGCCAGCCGCGCCCCTCCCGTTACTTTCCACCACACTCCTTAAACATGAACTACACTGTGGTCACAGTCCATCCCATAACACCACTCCCCAAAACAAAACCATCAACAATACTGAAAACATCGGGGAATATTTTAAAAACCTGCCTAACTACTAGACAATCTTTCTCAAACTTGAAAACAGGGGCTTCAAAATGAAGTGTGCTATGAAAAACAAAACCAAGCCCAGCATAGCCTATTCTGTTTGCTGTCCATCACAAAGCCACACCTGAGAAATGTGATCTCCCGTGTTGACTGTAGACATAAAGACTCTCTTATTTTGACAGTTTCAACTGAATGTGCATTTTGATAACTAGGCTGAGAAGAGATTAGGAAACCTTTTTGCTTATACTTTAATATACTAACTCAATTTTAATATACATGTACATAGTTCTTTAATAACAATAATGAAATGTATTTAGGAAAATAAAAATAATCCAGCTGTTTAGCAGATACCATGTTACATATGCAGCTTCAGTCCTCTGCATGGTTCTTATTAGAAGCTGCAGCAGTATTAACTGGTGGTTTTCTTTGGAAAATCTAATGACTACAGTGATAACTCTACTTGATGACAGCTGTGCAACAGAACTCAGTCCATACAATAGGAAAAGAATCCAGTAATGATATAAATATTTACATGTATATAATCAAACTGGAGAACAGTGCAAGTTATAATCAAAATCAACATACAAATAATTTGAAAACTTAAGCCAAAAGGTAGGTAATAGACTGTTCTGAATAATCCTTTGGGAGCTTATGTCATAGGCATGCAACATAGTACATTTATACTAAAATGAATGACTTGACCTTTGAGTGATTGAGAAATTCTAAGTAATATCAAACACCGGAAAAAAAGAATCAGGATCTAAGAAACTAAACACAAAATGAAACAACAATTTATCAACACTTAGGCAAGGGATAAAGGTAGAGAATAAGTCAGAGCCTTTTCTTCTAACAACAATGATTTCAAAAACAAAACCCAAGTTATGGAGATGGGACAGTTGGCAAAGGTGCTTGCAGCCTGACGACTGATTCCTGGGACCCATATGGTGGGAAAACCAACTCCTATAAATAGAATCGATGATACTTCTCAGAACCCTTTAATAACGCAGTGATTACTCGGATGTATCATTAGGGGATCTCACTGTCGAAATGTGTCTCAACTTTCCCCCCTTTGTTGGAGAGGGGTTCTGCTGGTCAGCTTGCCTGGAACTCACACATAATCTCTAACACTGCACTTTCTTCCTACCATCCTCATACTTTTAATGCTGAAATTCCTGCCTTTTCTAGTTGAAGCTCTTTTAAGATGTCTTTAAAGTTTTCCTATCCAAACTACACATCCCAGCAACTTTGGGTGCCTTGACTTACAATCGTTACCAACCCTAGAGTAATGCTGAAGATCTCGACAAAGGTAAACAACTGAGTTAAGGGAAATCATTCTGTTCTGGGAGAAGATTAAAAGGAAAGACAAGTAAGTCTTTCCACATCACAGTCATATGTCTAAAATTGGGCTTTTTGTTATTGATATTCCCTACAAGAAGGAATAAGGGTGAATAGATCAAAGCCAGTAACAAAGAACTCCTAACAGACTTGTCCCAAGATAGAAGGCATCACTCTTTCAGGCCAGCAGTTTTCTATAACTGATCTTAAAACAAGAGACTAGTATAAGATGCAAAATGAGAAAAAACAGATGGCAGCAAAGTTAACTTTCTTCTAGCTTATGATTTCATACTCAGATTTCACAAAGTTTGTAGTTGAAAAGGTTAATCGTGCATACAAGAGTCCAAGCAATCTCAAAGAAATCTGGTAACAGGGTGAAGAATCAGCTTTTCAGTCTTAAGGCTCCTCTTCCTTAGTTGCATTACCCATATTCAAGGCCTCCACAGCCATAAACAAGAGGTAGCTGCTGCATTAGACCACTCTTTCCAGACGGTTTACAAATGGAACTTTTCCTGCCATTTCTTGTTTTTTGGGGGGAAAATTTTCCTAGGACAAATGAGGAGATATAAACTTTAAACTGTAAATTATAATTCTCAATGTCTCCCCAGAAACTGAAGCAATTTCTTTGATTCAAAACAGTCAGCAGTGGGGATGCTAAGGTGCTTGTTAGGTAGAAAAAACAAAAAAACTAAGTAAATTTGGGAGCTTAGATCCTCAGAAGGCATATAAGGACCAGGTGACAGTGAGGACTGCCCGTAACTTCAGCCTTCAAAAATTGAGATGGGGATCCCCAGAGCAAGCTAGGTGTGGAGGCAAGCAGTGTCTGTGAACTCTGGGTTGCACCGAGAGGTGCTGCCTTAAAGAATGAGATAGAAGAGCAGTCAGAAGATTCACATCAACCTCAGCTTCTGCATATACAGATTCAAATAATACTACAGTCCACACATATGCAAACATCCACACATTCACATACAAGCACACAACACATGCATCCACATGAAAAGAAGAAAAAAAACGTCAGTAGTTTCATATTTCTAAACTTAAGTGACCCAGCCAACATTGGGAAAAGTTCTCGATTCTCTTTCTTGATTAAAAATACTGCCACCCACCATTTTACTGCCCCGCTTAGAAATTTCATCATAGCCTAGTTGCCATTAAATCCTCATCATTTACGTAACATCTTTTACCAACTTATTTCCTCTATGGTAACCTACTTTCAGCTGCTGCTACCTTAAAACTTGTACATGTCTTTGGCATTCTGGACACATTTACCTTCTGAGACTAAGAACACAGCTAGAACCTGCGATTACCATGTGAACCCACCTACTGTAAGTGGAAACATGTGCCCAGCACTCTCCAGAGACTTCCTTCCTGCCTCCACCCTATGCCTCAGTTTCCAGGAACCATGAGTCCACGGACTTCAGCTACTACTGTTCTTCGGACATCAGACCTTCCCCTTCTATTCCACCCATTAGCTATGAGATTCATCCATGCAGCTGCTTACATCGTTAGGTTGTTATTGGTCTATTACTTAAAATTTTATAAATATCTGCAAATTTACTCATCTATTCTGCTGATAGTAACTCAGGCCATTACTAATTTGGAGCTAGAATTAAGATTAATACTTTTTATTTAAATATTGAAATAAATGAACAATATACTATTTTCTTTCCCTTCATCATATTGATGACATAGTAAATGAATGTTGTACATAACACACAATGATATTAGACAAAAAATCAGGAACACAGCTTGAACAGAAGACACACCATGTACATCTTCACCATTATACATGCTAAGAGCATGTATACCTTAATCATTATACATGCACAGTAAATTCATATTACACAAATAGTCACAAGCTTTAACCAAATGGATAATAAAATCCAACTCTATTTATTATCACATTTTAGCATCTGCTCTGTTTTCTAAAAACATCAAGAAGAGATTAAGATAAAAATACCAAAATAATAAAAACGTTATTATCCTGTCAACATTCCAAGACAAAGCATATAAAATCACATAATCTTAATATTTTTTAATCTATGGGAGGCTTTTTAAAGAGTTTATCAGTATTAACTTGGACATTGCTTAAAATTCATTAAATTTGAACACATAAAAACTTTTTTTTAATATAAAATTAGCACCAACTTCCTGCACTCACCTTAGTATCACTGAATTCAGGTCAAGATAATGCTTACTTGGTGTGAAACTTGGAAATGGCGGCTAATTTTTCTAAATGCACTAAATGAGCATTCTTTCAAAAAAAAGACAGATCAAATAGGAATTTTTTATGACAGTATAATAGCAATTAATGTTATTTCTATTTTATCCATGTTGTCTTCCTTTAAATATGTTAAAATATATCTAAAAATTACTTTATCCTTAAAGATCCAACATTTTAATGTAAAAGCAGAGTGACAAAGAGCATTACATTACCACTCAGATTCATTCAGAAAACACGTATGTGCATGGACTGTCAGCTAGGCCTTCAAAAACCTGCTTTTGTGCAATGGATTCTGCAGTTTGTGGAATAGCATAAGGCCATAAATCACACAAGGCAAAGGAAGCCCACAGAGCTGATGGCGTCTCACTCTTACCTCCCATTCTCTGGCTGCTGCATCAGCAGCAGGATCTTCGTTTGCTTCAGACTCTTCAATCTTCTTGACGACTATGAACCCAGGCTCTCTGGTATATTCACCAGTATCTTCTGCATAGATTTCCGGACTCCACTGAATGAAGAAGGCATACAAGTGCTCTGTCCTGTTAGAGCAAATCGTTATTAATAGGCCTAGTATTATCTGCTATTAGCAAAAGTTCAAAGACTATATTTGTAAAATGTTTTGACAGAAGTTGAAAACTTTATTAAACAGTAAAGCCCACTATCAGGAAGACATTTTCTTTGAAAACTGATTTAGCTATCATTTGTCAAGTTCTAAAAACATATCACACTAAGACTTTCATTGGAAGGCTTGTCACTATACCAACTGCAGTGTGATGCTTTCCTACGTAAAGACGCTAGTAGTGGAAAGGAACTCACAGCATCCAAACTGAAGTGGCAGGACACAGTAAATCCTTGCTTCAGAGGTTGATGATCTAATCTTCCCATATCTGCTTCCTCTTTCTGTTATTTTTATAACTGCAGTAAACTGTACTGGCTACTGTACTATGCAATAAACATGTTCAAAGATCAAATGTCTATGTGCTTCCTGGCTTTAATTAGCATGGAGAAGTGAACTACAAAACTGAGCTAACATGGACCAACCAATAGCAACGGCTCTAAGAATGATGCATCCATCTCATGATCTAAAATGTTATGTGACACCTGACATATGAAAGGGCAGCAAGTTTTACCTTCCAGGCAATTAGTCAGTATCAACAATTCTCTTAGGTTTTCTGTCTATGATAATGCCCAAAATTCCAATAATAATAATAATATTAATAAAAGCCAAGGTATATCTTAAGTATGACTTGCAATGAAATTTCTAACCTGGGTGCTGAGATGGTGACGCAGTATTAGTATTAGGAGGGCTGACAACCTTTTCCCAGGTAAGGTTACAACACTTAGGTTTGGAACCAAGAACAACACTAAAAACAAAACTACATCTAAAAATTAAGAAATAACCAAGAATAATAAAAATGAGATTTTTTATGTTAGATTTCACTAAACAGTTACATGTTCACTATAATCACTTTAATCCCACTCTCTTATTCTCTACGATCTGTTTCTTTCAAGTAGTGAATTGTGCAAATCAAACTGTTTTAATTACTAAACACCCATTTTAAAAAAGAAGCACACATTATCTGGTGTATCTGGCAGTTAGGAAGAAGGGAAGTGCGGACTCTATAGGATATCCAAGAGGGACCACTCCTCCTGCACCTGCCCCTTGATTAGCTCTCCACGGGCAGGGACGCATTACAGATAACCCAACCCATCTTCTGCCTCAGGGGTGTTTTCCCAACCAGAAAGTAAGGGAGTACCCTAATACATTCAGTTTCTTTAGAAGGGTGTTATTAAATTATAAACACTCTCAGGCTTATCAACTTTGGCGATGATGCTAGGAATAATTCTACATAAAAAGTCTTTTTTTGTGAAACTCTGTCTCAAAACAGAAAAAAAAATAACTATACATCCTTCAAGAAGGCTGTGCTAATACATTCATGAATCTTCAGTCTAAGATACTATATAAGTACTTTACTGTTAAAATATTCATGTTCCAATGTTTTCCAATAAACTAAATATGAAAATTTTAAAGGCATAAACTAAGAAGTATCAGATAGTAGCTGATTTCCATAGATTCAAACCGCCTTTGCTGACTTAGAGCAGAGGATGGCAGTGAAGTGTGCAGGGCAAACTGTCCTTGGACTTAACTTCCTGTCTCAGCCTTTCTGGGGTTGGAATTGAAGGTGTGCACCACCATGCTCACTCACTTTTAGTTAGGAAATGGAGGCTTTTAGGACTTTGACTCTGGTGTTGTGTTCTATAAAAGAATCTTGTAAGAAAAGCAGAAGTTTCGACGTTTTTAATTTACCTTTCTTGTGGCACTGCAAACCAATATTCATGTTTCTTATCTCTTTGTGCATACTGCTGCATCGTAGCACTGGCTTGAGACACAAAGGTTTTCCTCATCGGTTTTCCAACTCGGAGACACAAGAATTTGTGTAATCGATGCCTTCTCTTATCCTTTAGAAGTGAAGACCCTAGAAGGGTTATGTAAGCGGTGTCCATTCAGTCATAAAGTATATCCAAGTGTCTTAGATGAAGTAATTTTACATTCTGGTTCCGAATTATGAAATAATGTATTTTACTGGTACTTGCACATATTCAATTAACTAACTTTTATTTATTTATTTATTGGCATGGAAGATCTAGTTACTGAAATAGCAAGATTAACTGAAAGAGTCAAGTTAGTGAACTAAAATTTTGCTGAGGGCTACTAGGAAAAATGCAAAATCTCAGAGTTTTCAATAAGTTGTTAACAACAGCTAAGCTGAATTACATGTATCTGTAAAGCATTCTGTAGATTCTGTTAATCTTTTAAAATTACACCTAAGTCAATATACAGAATTTATAAATGGCTATTTTAATATGGCTATTCAAATATAAAAAATAATGTAATCTCCAGTCTGCATACAAACAAAGGTGTGAGAAATCAGCGGTATACTACTAGCTGCACAGCAACGTTCAATGGCTAATTATGTCTAAATTATCTCCAACCAGAGGCATAAATTATTTGGAGTCTGACAGCAGGATTAAGTCTGTGAACACGGACATTAATTAGCTTGTTTCAGCGCAGCCCCTGGAGGAAAGTGCACTGTAGAGACCCCCGCCCGGCAGGAAAGTGCACTGTAGAGACCCCCGCCCTGGCAGGAAAGTGCACTGTAGAGACCCCCACCCGTAGAGACCTCAGCCCTGGCAGGAAAGTGCACTGTAGAGACCCCCGCCCCGACAGGAAAGTACAAAGTGCACAACCTACATGCCCCAGCGTTAGCCACTGGTTAAAAGGAGGAATGGTGGCTGCTCTTGTTCTTTCCATTATTGTATGCTATAGTTTACTATTTCTCACAATGATTCCATCTTATCAACTAATAAATTTCAAAAAGCTTTAATATTTCCACATTATATACTATTGCTATTAAAAAATGGCCCTTTAAAATTAATGTTTTATTAAAAAGAGGAAACCAATGGTACAATTCAAAGAAAGCTATATCAAAGTGCCTACTTATTTTCTTCTTTTGGCATGTGGCTATACTAATCTATTATATATTAATTCTTGTAGCCTATAAAATTATATATTTAATATATTTATATTTATATATTTATTGAACAGAAATTAGTTTCTAACCTTTTTCAAAGATTTAAAAAAAATACATAAACCAAATACTCTATATAAAGATCTTAATGCCAATGTTACTTATACCAAAGGGAGTAACCATCTGAACAGTCTGAATTGCTAAAAACAACAGGTAAATGGCTGGATAAATTATAAGACCGATAAAACCACATTTTGACAAAACTATAATGAAAGTACAAAAGTGAACACCACACAAATGTTAAGTGAAATGAAGCAGGAAATAGAAATACACACAGTACAATCCTGAGTTCATACTCAAATCTGTATGTACACATAGACTCAATTATCAATCAAAACCAAAAATGCCTTCCAAAGATCTGTAAGGATGTTAATACTAGTTGATCATTGGTAATAAATTTCAGATAATTTTATAAATTGTGTTATAATTTCTTGTATTTGACAATGTTCCTAATGTGTTCATTGTGTTCTGAATAAAGAGAAAAATACTGTAGAAAAAAGTTCAGCCTTTAAAGAAATTGCTTTGAATAAATGAATTTCTTAATAACTAATAACTATAATCTTAGGTTTTCAAAGTATCTCAGTGGGATGATACAAAGAAAATTCAGTATTTTAAAAGCTGAATGTTGAGTCTATAGCACATGTGTTAAAAGGTGGAGGGAGGACCAAGGCCTCCTGGGACAGAAGAGACCTTGTCTCAAAAGAACACTCTTATTTCTTAGGCTTTTGAGACATTCCCTTGCTGGGCAGACAAGGCTGGCCTCAGCACTAAGGGAGTCTTCTTGCCACTGCCTACAAGGTGCTAGAATTACAAACAATTACCAGGATGTGCAGCACGTCAGATGGGGCCAGACCTCTATGAAATGCTGGGGAGATGAAATGACACACAGCAACTGTGGAAAACAAGTGGATTCTCAGAAAAGCAAACAGTAGTGTGATCTAGCAATTCCTCTTCTGGTATATGGGAATTACTGCTCCCTCAGAAAATAACCATCCAAAAACTGAAAGGAGGGGCTATAGTGAGGATACTTTATTTATGTTTTAATAAATAGAGCTTGCCTGGAGATCTAAGCCACTAGAGGTCAGGCAGTGGTGTCACATACCTTTATAACCCAGGATTTGGGAGACTGAGGCAGAGGGATTTCTGTGAGTTCAAGGCCACCCTGGGCTACACAAGATCAAAGCAGAAACAGATCCAGGTGATTGTGGCTCCCACCTTTAATCCCAGCACTAGAGGGAATGTAAAATGGGAGGAAACAGAGCCTCAGGGCTCAGTCTGCAGCTGCCCAGCCTTGGTAGAGGTAAGACTTCTCTAGTTTTGCTTTTCTGATCTTTAGTTCGAACCCCAATATCGGTCTCTGGATTTTAATTATTTGTGCTACAAATGCTCCCCAAACATTTCACAAGTATTTCCACATAAAGCTTGAGAAAGCTAAGAAAAAAAAAAGGATAAACAGACAAGAACAAAGTCAAAGATGGCTTCTTGGTAGCAGCATTTCTTGAGTGGGCTCTGTTTGCTGCTGGCGAGCAGAGGCACGGCTCCTTTAAGAGAGGCTTCCTAACTCAGTTTTAGCAGCAAAAACCTTGCAGTTCTTTTAAGAGACTCTGCCACCAAACGGTGTTCATGAGCAGCCACCATCAGGCTTCTTTGGACCTAGATACTCCAGAGTTGCGGCAATAAATGTGACTTCTGCCAGTACCTCCGCCATGAAGCTAGACTCTCAGAAAGCTAAGGAATAGGAGGGAGCCAGCAGCCAAAGCCACAGCTTTAATCCTAGTCATATCACTTAGCGTTTGGTCAGAAAAAGACACATACAGCAAAGGCAGAATAAGATAAAAGATAACAAAAACAAAACAAAATAAACCTCTAAACAGTTTACACTGTGTTTAAAAATATACATAGGTTTGGGGGAGAAAGTCCTTAAAAGAGAAACAGAGTAAGAAAAAAAGCCACATAAAGATGGAAAATACACAAAGAGTCTGGATACTGTATGTTATTGNATTCTGGGTTAAGAAAAATAAGGTTTGGTCAAGGAAGACCCCCTGAAAAATCTCAAATGGGGATGAATGGCCCTGATGATCCAATGTTTCAGAGCACCTCTGTTGCAGTTTCCTCTGAGTTCTACAGCCAGAACAGCCTCAAGACTGCTGGCTGAGATGGTCCAGCCTCACAGAATACTACAGTCAGGACCTGATTATAATCTTAAATTTTCTTTGACTCCCCATAGGAATATCAGCACTCTGAATCAGCAGGAAGTAGCCTAGAAAACTATGTCCACATGCCCAAAAAATGGATTATGGATGTTTGTCATTGTTTAGAGTATTGGTTACAAGTTGTTATGGATAATGGTCAAGAAAAAAGCTAAACAAAGGAGGTTAGATTCAGAGCTCTTGTGCTGAAAAGAAAAAAAATGAGGAAATGCTGTGGAATAATCCTCTTATACACGGGAGAGATTTATCGCTCATATTAGTTTAATAAAGCACTGACTGGCCAGTAGCCAGGCAGGAAGAATAGGTGGGGAAACCAGACTAGAATTGTGGGCAGAGGAAAGGCAGAGAGTCAGAGTCAGTCACCAGCCAGACACAGAACAAGCAAGATGAGAATGCCTTACTGAGAAAAGGTATCAAGTCATGAGGCTAAACACAGACAGGAATTATGAATTAATTTAAGTTGTATGATTTAGTTAATAATAAGCCTTAGCTAAAGGCCAAATGGTTTTTAATTAATATAAACCTCTGTTTCTTTGGGTCTGAACGGCTGCAGGACCTGACAGGACAGAAACATTCTCCTACAAGGGATTCCTTTTTATACAAAATTTATTCACTGCAGGATGATTTGCAATATCTATACTATATCAGTATGTAGTATAGTACTATAACTATATATATCAATACTATCCATACGACTGGATTTTCTTAGCATTAACCAGAGACACCCTGAAACTGCTGGCAAACAACATTTATATGCAGAAATGTTAATTCTTTGGACTTAAAGAAAACAAAAATTTCTTACACACATATGTATATATACATATTTCTGAGGACATAAGTATAACCTACCTAGTCTGTATATAGCAATTAATGGGAAGAGAGGTCATGACTTTAAAAGAGAGCAAGAAGGAGCATAAGGGAAGGTTTAGAGGGATGAAAGTGAAGGGGGAAATGATGCAATTATATTATATAATCTCAATAATAATAATAAAACACAGGAGAAATCCAAGCACATTCTATAACACAGATGAATGGTGAAAGCATGATGCTGAATGAGACCTAACACAGAAACTGTGTGGCTCTCTTATGTGAATGGCCTGGAGTAAGGAAAACCCTGAGCACATATTGGTGATGACTGGGGAAGGGCAGGAGTTCACTGCTCAGTTACAATCATGCTTTGATAGATGCTGAAAGTTCTCAAGATGCATGCACTGATGAGTATCCAACAGTATGAATATGCTGACGGCCACAAATTGTAGAGTTCAAAATGGTTAAAATGGTTAATTTTATGATATGTCTATTTCATAATAAAAAAAGCCAAAATGGTAAATTTAGCTTATGTATTTCAGTAAAATGGTAAATTTAACTTTTGTATTGAAGTAGAATAAAAATCTGAAATTAAAGTAGTAAGAGTTCATATGAGAATTTGTAAACAACTCTTCAACAGAACTGAGAGAACATAACCAAGTTATCTGAGCCACAGTGTATTACAGACAGGTACAATACATTTGTAACAGAAGCTATTATGCTAATTCTCATATCAACAAAAACCTGAGCTAAGGAAGTAAGCTAAGCACCCTGCATGCTTGTTTTTAAAAGAAACCATCTAAGCAAAGAGAGGCGGGATTTTTATGTGGACAAAGAATCCTAGAAGTAGATATTTTTTGTCCAACGGTGTTTTCTAAAAAATTATATATTAAAACCTTGGCAGTTATAAATTGTAATTCAAATGTCAAATATGCGATGATAAAATCATACCAAGACCTCACGAAAGTAATCAATGTGTTACACAGGGTAGGTGCACGTTCATAAGACAAACTACAGAGAATGCAGGGAGTTAAACATGGCCAAAAGGATGTTCAGAGTCTAGGCCCTGCATCGACAAGCCCCAGAGTGACGTCACTCAAGAACCATTTGACAGTCATTCTGACAGACCTAATCTGCAGCCTTTGGTCAGAGAGGAAGAAAACTACGTGCAGAACACCAGACTGAATTCACACCTTCCTAACCCTTACCGTCCACACGTCCATCCACCGGTGCACTTTGATGTTTCCCTTCTTTCTGGGACGCCTGTTGGATGCTGTCTCTTTGCTGCTTGGCTCGCTGCATCGAGTGGCTTTTCCAGAGTTTACGCAGCTCCTCTACTTCAGTCTCTGAGTCCCGCTTCTGTTCTTTCTCCTGTCTATCCTTCTGAACAGTTTGCTTTTCCTTAAGTTCCACTGTTTCTCCAGAAGGTACACTCCCTTCTCCTCCCTCTTGCTGTTGTGAATTTTCATGACGGAAAGAAGAATCCTGGTCATCATGACTTTTTACATCTGTGCATTGCTCTTTGGGGCCTGAGACTTCTTCAAGTTTTTCTGTAGCCTTATCTCCTTCCTTAGTGGCGAGTTCAAGACTACTTAAATCAGTTTCATGAGATAAAGCCTCTTGGTTTGAAGAATGTTCAGTATTGGAGTTAACGTGGTCAGGAATGTTAGGAGACTCTGACTTGACTGCCAACGACTCTACTTCAATCTGACTGACGGTTTGCACAGACTCTGAGGACGCATCAGATGACTTATCCTGCCGCGGCTCAGAGAGGAGCTCCTCCCGGATGGGAGAGAGTTCTGACTCGGTGAAGACATCCTCGGAGAGAGACTCCTCGGTGCTCCTGGGAGCCGTGCTGGCGCTGTCATTACCCGGATCGCGGGCTCGCAAGTCCGTTTCCTCAGCAGCGATGCCTGTCATTTTCTTGGAATGGCAGAAGTCCCTTCCTGACAACTGATCTAGTTCTCTGTTATAAAATAAAATTAAAAATTACTAGACATTAAAACTGTAACATTTTACATTCCACAACCAAATAAAAAATTATCATAGAAGAAGCATTTCAAAACAGGCAAAGTATAGTCCTCATCAAAAAATAGAAATATCATGTTTTTCACATACACCACATACATCAAGAGTTTTCATCATCTGTTTACTATTGGGGAAACATCAATGGAAGAGTTCTCTGTAAGTAACCTACAACCAAGTTTGATAACTTAAATTCTTGATGAAATTATAATAGTGAACTAAAACTTATTGGTAGAATACAGAAAACTGGCTATTTCAGCCTATCACATTCATATGCAGTGCTTATTTATATGAAATTAAACTAAAATACAAACTATAATGCAAAGGTTAAGAGCAACCTGAGGCCAAACATTTAAAGGAAATCTTAAGCTAGTAACTCAGAACAGCTCTAAGAGAATTTGTTCAGTTAAAGAACTAAGAAGTCAGAGATGCTTTTCAGCCGTATCTCATTTTCACCATCACTAGCATCTGTCAGGGAAATACCAACGTCCAAATGTGGGAAGTTCTAGAAATAAGCATCATTGAGTAAGTCAACAATTTAGACTGATGATTAAAGCTGCTTCATAATAAATGGAAATTATTTGAAGTCTCGGTGGAAAAGCATCAATATTTATTCATATATGGCTAGAGAACAGAAATATGCCAAATAGAAAGACTAGAAAGTAAATCAACACAGAATAAGTGGCCTTCTGTGGATATTAAAGCTGATTAGTCTCTAACTCATGTGGTTTTCAAGTTTTTGTAACAAAACATATACTTTTCTTAGTGAGATGTGTAAAATGTCATTATTTTAAACATTTAGTTCAAGTGCCTTCTGTCTCTACTGGATTCATCTTTTTGTTTGGTTTTTCGAGACAGGGTTTCTCTGTTGGATTCATCTTTTAAGAAATACAGGCAGCTAACTGACGATAATGAATGTGAAATGGTGCCATCTATTGGTGATTTGCTTAAACTGCAACCACAGGGTCAAGGAATTGGACACAAGCTTCAGATCTTGCTGATACATTTAACAGAATCAAGAGACTAGCTGTTAAAAATTTAAAAAAAAGGTAAGTATTTAGGTGAATTTTCTAACCTGATATTAATATTCTGAATGGCTAAACATTAATGCTAGTGGCACTTAGCAAAACACAGTTCAGAACAGCACCTTAGAAATCAATAACCCAAACATTACAAAGAGGCAAACCATTAGCATCTTCTACTTTACTTCTCTAAATAAAATACTACCCTGCAAAACCATTCGCTGCACTCATCTTGTCTGAAGCCAAACCTTGATTTCAATTAACACATAAGCCAAGACTTAAGGGTATTTCTTCCTGACGGTATTTCTTCCCAGGTAATGTGTTGATTGATAAAATGGTCGTTTAAAAGCAAAGAGCCCTCGGTTTTCCTGCAGCACAGCCACAGCTTACCCAGAAGATCATTCAGAAACTCAGTGTCAGGACAAGATGGCACCACTGAGCAGCGTTCCTCCTTCCCTTCAGAGCTAGTCCTTCGATCTGTGTCATTTCTACACTGAACCTCAGTGACTGTGGTTTGAGGTCTTCTTTGTTTTGTTTTATTTTCCTGAAATCGGCTTTGACTGACAACTTAAAAATACAACCAGTAGTTTAGAATATTTTTTTTGAAATTGTTTCTAAAGATTATTTTACAAAGTCACAGAGTACCTGTCACTTGGGGCTGAAATGGACCCTTTTCCAAGAAGGGGTTACCCTAACAGCGTACACAATACCCGTGAAAAATAACGGCTCCTTTTTCCTTTATAATTCCTTTTTTAAACTGGCAATAAGACTGTAAACCATCTGCTATGAGTTAGGGTGAAGCTGTTTTCAAGTGGTTGCCAGTCACGTGTGGAGTGGGTGGGACTTCCTTTCTATCACACATCAACCCTCTTACTCGCCGCGCTTTCCCTCGTATGCTCTATCTCCTTTCTCTCCCAGTCTTTCACATTTCTGCCGACTACTTGGTATACACACTGCTTTTAAAGGCTTTGCCTAGAAGTGTAGTCTCAAATCTATGTTATTACATCACACAAATTCCCAAATCAGCACATCCCCAGTTCAACTCTCAATTAGTACAACCTGTAGGTTGTATCTTTCATGGTCTGCATTCCAGAAGGACAACCATAAATGTGAATGTAAAGCTGCTCTGGCTATTGCGATGCCAGGCCTTATCCATGCCACACCCCAAACCCTATGATACGCTTTAGGTCCCTTCATGGATATTAATAATACACACTAAGCTGGGTTTTTTATTTTGTGGCTAAATAACAAAGAGCTGAAAAGTACTGAGTTACATGAGTAACTTACTTGTCAAATATCTGCTTCTTTAACAAAATAAATGCAAATACAACACAAGTACTAACTATATACCAGGCACACGAAGAACTGAGTAGTCAATAGTGCTTAAATTGTGGCTTTATTACTGAAAAAATGAATATCATCTATAATAAAACTAATAAGAATTTTTGAGAAGGGCCAACTATCTAGATGTTAAAAAGAAGACAGAAAAGAGAAGAAAGAAAGGAAGGTAGGAAGAAGAAAGAAAAGGAAAGGAAAAGGTTTCAGTGAACTAGCACACTTACGTGGGCAAGGATTCCTTTATTTTGCTATCCAAAATTTCTTTGTACATGGCAGCTGACATCACCTCTTCCATTGGACACATGATGCCGTACTCCTCACAGCCATTCTCTTGAACCAAGGGGTCTGTTTTATGTGGATCGAACATTATATTATTTGGTGTGACTAGCAGCACGCCACTGACAGTGCCCTAAGATGGAAAAACAAAGAACTTTTCAACCTTCAAACTTCGCAATTTCAAAACAGAGTCCAGATGCCTCTACTATTTCTTCTCTGACTTCTGGCCATCGACTTTATACACAGTACAATCAGGCACTAGGGCTCCAGTTTTCCACCCACATCAACGCAACTGGAAGGCATTCTAAGTTGCTTCTACTTTCTGCACTAAAGTAGGTGACACCTTCCCCACTGGATTAATTAATCTGCTTTAACTTTCTTGGAATCTATCTTTAGGGCCTAAAAGGATGCCCAGCTAAAACCGTCAGGCTTCTTTAGTCAAGGTCAATTTCATGAAAATCTCAAGAATTGACCATTTCAAACTCATCTGACTAAAAGTTTAAAATTGTACATCCTACAAAGCCTGAAAGTACAGGAAAGGATAGATGATGTTAACACTTCCCAAAGGAAGTGGAAACGGCTATAGCAGTATCCAGCACATGGACGTCAGGCAGGGCACAGATCCTGAGGTCAATGCCGGCATTTCACCATCAGTCAATTCTCAGGACAGTGTAAACATTTCTACATTCCTATAGCACAATGAAATTCATGAATTATAAACTGAAAGCAGAAAACATTTGTAATGAAACAGTTCCACATCCTTGTCATTAATTTAGAGAAAAAAATAAGAAATTAATAGAAATACAGAAGAATACTAGCATCACCTGACTTAATTTCACAGATATTTCAAAATATTTTACTAAATAGAAGCAAAATGTATATGTTTTTCAAGCATACAAGAAAGATTTGTCAAGATATTCTGGGTCAGGAGATAATCCACCCTAGAGTAAGCCTTCACATAGGAGTAAGGATGTTCTCTGACCACAGGGGACCAAATCAGAAATGAGTTAACTGAAACCTACACTCTCTCCAAGTATTTACAAACAAACCAAAGCACTCCAAAAGGTAACATACTTGCCCCAAAGTAGGAATGTTTATTCCTGTTCTAACAGATTGAAGAACACACCTAAATACTTTCTATCATATAGTATATAGTGAATAAAGATGAGTTACCTTTCAATTTCTATATTATACTAAATTTAAAAGCTAGCACTCCTACTATCATCAATGCTGCTGTTTTAAAGATGTGTTTAATATTCTAGGAAAAACCACGACATGTGCTTTGTCGCAGTGAATTTATGTATATCCCATGACCTTTAATATCTGCTACAGATCATCAGACTCTAACTAATGGGCAAGGTCCATTCTAACTCAAACCCTGTATAAATACTCATGAATGGCTGACATTATTGACTTAAATATACATGTCAAGCTTTTAAAACTTAGTAAAAACTAAGATGTTGTTCATTACCTTGCCATTGGTGATATATTTACAATTAATTTTGAGAAATTTCTCAGTAAATGCTTCTTCTTCCTCAGAAGTTGAAGACACAACTCTTGCAGGCCTAATACTGCTAGCAGTAGATGAGGGAGGTGCTTCTTTTGGATGGACAGCATCAGGAGTCTTAAAGCAAAATAAAACACACACACACACACAACAATGTGCGTTAGGAAGCTAGATAAAGGCATAGGTAGTGGCAAATAAATAACCTTCCCCAGTAAGTACTAGTCTCTTTTCTTCTTACCACATCCTTAAGATAAATTCCCCAAAGTATAACAATAATGGCATTTTTACTTTTAATGAAGACTTTAAATACATCTTAAACTTCCATCTTGAATGCCTATAATTAATACAAGGATGCATATGAATTATACCTACCTGTATATGTGTATATGTATATGCATATATAATATATATATATATATATGCACACGCACACAATGACATAAAAAGCACTCAAATCTAAGTGACTTACATCCCTCCCAATCCCAACACAAATGCTCAACTGCTTGTGAATTAAATCATTGATTTGATAACACCAAGGTGCTATCCATGAGACACCAGCGCACAGAGACAGGGAAGAGCTGGACCGCGATATCTAGATAGAGCGAGCAAGAAGATAGTCATCAGACGGATATTTTTCCACTGTGTACACGGCTGTATTTGTGTGTTACACATGGAAGTTTGCAGGTACGTGGGCACACTCGTGTGGGCACATGTGTTACTTTATATGTTGAGCCCCGAGGCAGAGGATCAACAACAAGTCATCCCCTATTGCTTTTCCACCTTATTCACGGAGGAAGGAAGGGTGCCTCAATCAAACCCAGAGTTCATCCAGGTGTCTGGTCTTCCTGTCTTCCATCTGTGCCCTCTGTGGTGGGAATTACAGGTAGGTGCCCATGCCGAATTAGCATCTAAGTAGGTTCTAAACTCTGGTCCCTACACGTGGGTGGGGAACACTTGAGCTACACCCCTACTCCAGGAGCATACTTTAAACTTCAAAATCAAAAGTCCATCTGTGCCGATCTACAGCACATCAGACCACAGTTCAGTCTGACTATGGGTTATTTCTGCAGCTAATTCATAGGGCTCTTAGCTGAGTGCTTAAAATACAGAATTGTGAAGAAAAGCAATTACATTGAAACACAGATGTAACAATACTAAAATAGACTGGAAATAAGGTGATAAGGGTACTCTTTCATAAACACACTCGCCAGTAACCAGTAGCTCTGACTCTGACAGTTATGTTGACTAGAACCATTGTCTAAGGGCTGATTCCAGTTCTAAAGAGCTATGAAAATAGGACCTGAGCTACTGAGGAAAAAAGTTCAAAATATGCCCTGAATTACTTTATGGTTTGTGCATGTGTTGTTACTTTTTAAAAATTTTATACTTACTTAAAATGTTTATTCAAGTTTAAATGATACTCACAAGTCCACCACATAGAAGAACTAGATCGTAACAGTTAAATGGCATGTTCAATTTATCAGTACAAAATATCCTTAAACTTTCTATATCCTCAAGCAATTTAATAGCTTTATACATATATCACTGTCTTTGGTAGTTATCATATATATGAAGTTCTGTGTCACAAAGAATAGTCAGTACAGCTAATTAAATCTGTGATATTAATAAGAACTTCAATGAATGTTCATGAAATCCCTATCTATATGTGACATCTAGATACCTTTGTTTAACTTTTTAGCTAACATATAAGATTTAGTTTAAAACTTATATTTAGCCAAATTCCATAACTGGCCAAACAGGTTCGATGAAACTGAGATGAAAATCCAGATTGTCGACAGGCTGCCGATATTAACAGAACTAGTGAGTACAGCTGTAAAGATATACACTTTCCCTTCAGATCTCCCGCCAGATGATGGATAAAATGCTCCTCCCCCCAAAACAGATCATCAACAACCATCAGGAGGTGCAAGACAGCAAAAAGACACCAACAAATCTGATTTATAGCTGTTCAATTATTCCCAAATTATGGTTGTATTTTCTATGAGTATCATTATCTACTATAAAACCATGTTATCCACAGGAAAAAAATATTCTAGGTATAGTCAAATGCTCTCCTTGAATGAAGGTATATCTCGGTAAGCAATATGATCTGAAGTCATTCCCCCCACCTCGCCTTAGTCTCAAATTCTACAGTTCAGTATTTCTAGCAATCTCAATCTCTCAATGTAATCCTACTAGGAAGAATACAGGAGTTAGCTGAGCAGAAGCTCAGACTATAGCACAAATGAGACATTTTCTTTCTGTAGTTATCCAGAGGACTGTGATCAGATGTCAAGACGGCTTACATAAGTGTGCGTCATTTGAAACACCACCATCTCTATGGAGAGCATGTTTGAACTGAGTCTGGCTCTTGATGCAGTGGTTGAAGCTCATTAAAGGGCTTTCTGATGTTTCTCTGTAATTTCATTTTAGCTACAAGGAACAGAAAGGCCCCTGAATAGAAATATAGCCATCTAGCTAGCATCAGTACTGCCAGCACCTAAATCAAGAGGTTCTCAACAGTCTGGAACCAGCTCCAGGTCAGAAGCCCTCTGTTGGCCTCCATGGGCACATGCATGCATGTGTAGTCACACATACACACAGATAAGTAAACAAAACAAAGCAATATCCAATCGTTTTAACTATTGTGAGTTCAGAAAGAAAAAAGCAAACTTGTTTGCCTCTGCATGGTTTTAACCACCCTTCAGAATCAGCAGCCAGCAATACTGTCATCTTTATTTGGTTGATCAAAGTTTTGTACTTTTTACCACACATCTTTTTACCTCTAAGAACTTTCTAGTTCTGCAACCAGTGACAAATATTTTAATCTTAAATCACAAGTCATAGCTGCACAGTAGTGGTTCTTGTTAGTCCACACAATGGATATTATGGCAATACAAGGGGTTGATGAAGTAGTTTGAGTAAGAATGGGTACCACAGGTTCATGTATTTGAATGTTTGGTTACCAGGGAATAGCGCTACTTGAAAGGATTAGAAGGATTAGCAGGTATGGCCTTGTTGGAGCAAGTGTGTCACTGGGAGTGGTTTCAGAAGCCCTTGCCAAGTCTAGTGTCTTTCTTTCTGCCTGTGGATCAGGATGTAGCTGTCAACTACTTCTCCAGCACCATATCTTCCTGCACGCTGCCATTCTTCCCACCATGATGATAATGGATTAAACCTCTGAAACTGTAAGGCAGCCCCCAATTATGCTTTCTTTTCTAAGAGCTGCAGTGGTCACAGTGTCTCTTCACAGCAACAGAACACTGACTAAGGCAGGTGGTTAAGAATCTACCCCAAGATCTAGACCTAGACAGTCAGGGTTTAATCCTCAGCTTTATCATGCAGTCACTGTGACATTACATAAATTACTCAATCTCTGCTCTGAGCCTTAATTTTGTTTTTTAAAAGGAATGTTATAAGCATTGCAACTTGAATAAAGCTCTGAGGTTTCTGGAGAGTGAGGAGCAAGTGTTAGGTAGAAGGCAATAGGAACGATAGTGGTACAACCACATGTAAGAATGTAAGAAGAACACGGAATACATTTACATGTGAGAATGTAAGAACACGGAATACATTTACATGTAAGAATGTAAGAAGAACACGGAATACATTTACATGTAAGAATGTAAGAACACGGAATACATTTACATGTAAGAATGTAAGAAGAACACAGAATACATTTACATGTAAGAATGTAAGAACACGGAATACATTTACATGTAAGAATGTAAGAAGAACACAGAATACATTTACATGTAAGAATGTAAGAAGAACACGGAATACGTTTGCACTCTGCTACCACCTCTGCTTTTTCCTCTTTTAAGTGCCAAGGTCTTCTCTGGGATCTCAACATCATTACAGCTATTTTTCCTTAGTATGCGGAGCGCCTAACTCCACTGCTATTCAAGTGTTCTACTCCCACCATCTCTTACACTGACTATACTATGAAGTGTTTTGTGTTAAGGAAACAGTAACTACCTGTATATTCAATCTTTAGTTGAATATACTTCAAAATTACTCCATTTCTCCACATTATTATTTAAAAATTTTCTCTTTGGATTTCGCCATATAGTTTTAATCTTCAATATTCTTATCACATTGCATAGACTTACATTACAAAAGAGAAACCAAAGGAGCACAAAACAAAACCAGGTTCTGTATCTCTTAAAGAATGTGAAATGTAGCTGGGTGGTAGTGGCGCACACCTTTAATCCTAGCACTCAGGAGGCAGAGGCAGGTGGGTCTCTGTGAGTCTGAGGCCAGCCTGGTCTACAAGAGCTAGTTCCAGGACAGGCTCCAAACCCACAGAGAAACCCTGTCTCGAAAAACAAAGAAAAAAGAACGTCAAATGTAGAACTCTGTCCTGGTTAGTTTTTACGGTTACCTGACACAGCCTGGCATCACCTGGAAAGAGGGACCCTCAAGTAAAAAATCATCTCTATCAAATTGGCCTGTAGCCATGTCAGTGAGGGATTGTCTAGATGGTGAATGATAAGCTTAGGATAAGCCAAAGAACAAGACCCAGGCTGCATTCCTCCATGGGATTCCTTCAGTCTCCTGCCTTGAGCTCCTGCCCTGACTCCTCTCAGTGATGGATTATTGCCTGGAAGTGTTAGTCAAGTAAGCCTTTTCCTCCTCTCACTTGCCTTTGGTCAGGGTGTTTTATCACAGCAACAGACCAACTGCAGAGATAAATGGTAGAAGGTAGCAGCTGTCTCCATACCCACTAACAATCCCAAGTATTACTTCTCTCTTTGGGTAAAATTAGTCACTAAATTGAGAGATCAATTTCCAGAATAAAGCAGTAATTACCATTATGGTAGAACATAGGTTCTGGACTCAAACTGAGTCCAGATGCTGATTAGTTAGTATTTCATCTATAATCCCTTCCTTGGTACAACAGATGTAATATGTATTGGTTATGCAGACACAGAAACCAAACCCAGTTACTGAGTGATAGCACGCAAAGTTAACAAACAAGAAGCCAAGAAAAGGAGTAGGTCTAATACTACTGACTAATACAATTGTTTACAAGAGTCAGGAGGGCATACACCAGTCTAAGGTGAACAACAGAGGACTTTTATGAGCCTATCCCTAAAGTGACAAGGAGAAACAGACAACAGACTCAACTCAGGAAAAACTCTAAGGAGGGGGCTGTCCGGTGAGACCCTGAAGGATGTGGCCATTTCGTGCTGACTTTCTATGGAGGGAGTTAGGAAAACACATGATTTCAGTTACGTCTCATTTCTTCCCTCTCATTTTTGCTAGTGTTCCAGATATACCCACACCATCAGAGGAAAAATGGAAAGGGGTTTCAAAGATGCAGTCGAAACAGAGGGCCAGTGAATCTACTGGGGACACAGATGCACGGGGCCAGTGTTTCGCTCTTAAATCTGAGGTTAGCAGTAAATAAACGAAGGACATGGGACTGCTGGGGATAGTTTAACTGGACAGTGCTTGCCTAGAATGCACAAAAGCTGGAGTTCAATCTCAAGCACCCACGAAACCAGGCAGAGTGACATACACCTGTGACCCCAGGACTTGGGGATGGGCCAGGTGAGAGGGGGCAAAGAGGGGGATCAGAGAAATTCAAGTCATCCTTGGCTGCACAGCAGTTTCAAGAATAGCCATGGTTTCAGCAGACTGTTTTAGACAGCTCTGAATAAATAAGCTTGTCGTTTTACCTAATGTAGGAAATTCTAGCTATTTCCACCACATTGACTCTATGGTTTCTTATGCTTCTTCATCCACATGTGAATAAAAAGGAATAGTTTGAACATTTGAATTTTCAGAGATAATATTTCTATATGAAGCAAATTATTTAAAAACATAAACGAAAACTCATATGCTAACAAAGCCATAAATAAAGTATTTTAGGCTTTTACATAATGTACTACACAAAACTGAACATTCAGGAAGCCAAACAATATTTATTTTAAATGCTGAATGAAAATTTCTACAATAAACATATAGTAGCTATACTAACAAACATTATTTAACATAACGCTAATATGTATCATACCTAACCAAAGGTAATACTCAAACTTAATAGTCTTTCTTCGAAGACTATATATTATCAGAAATGTAATGGTAAAGGAGGCAAACAGTAGTTACAATGCAGAAATGTAATCACCTCAGATAAACAAAAGTTACATAGGAAAAAATCTCAGTTCAGTAATAAATTCAATGTTATGCAAGAATACAGCTACAATTTATAAAAATCACTGTTCAAAATAATGTTCTAGCTGTGGAATGCAGTCTCTTGGGAAGAAGGTGATGCCTGCCCTCGGATGGAAAATGCTTCAGGGATCTTCTATTTCTTAACTAGTCAGAGGAAGAGAAAGATTCTGGACCACACCTGAGACAGCTGAGTCACTAGGGTTAAGGGGTCACTCACAAGGCTTTTTATTCCATCTTTCACCTACCTGGCAAAGGACAGATGGTGGTGACCACTCCCACTGGGAGGGAATCTGCTTTTCTCTCTCTCTCTCTCTCTCTCTCTCTCTCTCTCTCTCTCTCTCTC
>LOJH01004659.1:9326-31329 GCA_001685095.1 Ellobius talpinus | reverse complement strand
AGAGAGAGAGAGAGAGAGAGAAGAATAGTATCTGATGACCAATTATGTCTGCCAATAATTGTGGTCCTAATACCCAGGACTCTCCATTTGGGAAAATTGATTTTCTCTTTCTCAGCATGTATCAATTGCAAATAGCTTCTTGGTTAGAAGTAAGAATTTGTGTCCATTTCCCCTTTACAGTTCTGGGGTTTTGTTTGTGTAGGTCTTGTGTATGTTTTCACAGTTTCTTTGTGTTTTTATATGATCAGTCCTATCATATCCAAAGGACACTCACTGTTCCTGGAATTGTTCTGATACTACCTCTGGCTCTTAAAATATTTCTGCCTTTTCTTCTACATAGTTTATTGAGCCTTGTGGGTAGGATTTTTTTTATAAGGATAGCCCATTAAGTTTAGATGTTCCAATGTTTTTCACTCTCTGCACATTGTCACGTTGTGGTTCTAATTACCATCTACTGAAAAAGAAGCTTCTCTGATGAGTCATGAACAGTGTAGTGATGAATGGGTATAGCTATATGTTATTAAAGACAATTTCAATGTTATGTTCTTTTAGCAGAATAAAAATAACTTATGTTTCTCTTAGTGCCTATGATGAGTCTTGCTCGTTTCGTGGCTGTCCAGACCCCAAATAATCACATAGAAACTATATTAATTAAAATGTTGCTTGGCCTATTAGCTCAGACTTCTTATTAACTGGCACTTACCTCTTAAATTAACTCATTTCTGCTATTTTATATTTTATTATGAGCCTCGTGGTTTACCAGTAAGGTTCTATCCAGTGTCTTTCTCCTTTGGAGGCTACATAGCATCTTCCTGACTCTACCTACTTTTTCTGTACATCTCTGTTTAGATTTTCTGCCTGGTTTTACTCTGTTCAGCCATCGGCCAAAAGCAGCTTCTTTATTAACCAATGGCAATAAAACATATTCAAAGAATAAAGAGGGAAATCCCACATCAACTCGCTCTTTTTGTCTAATTAAAAAGGGAGGTTTTAACCGTAACATAGCAAGATTACATATAACAAAGCAGTTATCATGCAAGAATTATAGTTACAATATTTAGTCCATTTACCATTGGAAAATTAAGAAAAATAGTCTATCATCTATCCTATTTTGTGAGCCTAAAGTTTTATATCTATTCTGTCTTTTATAATTATAGCTGTTTTTCTTTAACTTCATTATACCCTTCAGAAGGGTATGATATTACCTAAGTAAACATGAACTGCATTGTCAGCATCTTCCAAAACTCTAGAATTGACAGAGATATCTTGGTGCCTGGACAGTCAATTAAAGTTCTTCTGTTGCACTGGGGCATCCATCTTCAGCCTACATGTCCATTGTATCCAGCAGCCTTTTCCAAGAAGTATAACATTGAGCGACTGTATTGCCTTTATTGTCAGTTTGTCAGTCACTTTCTTTGTGTGTCCTGCAGAATATCTGGCAGACTCTCTCATGAAGCAGGAACCCTGAAGGAGTCTCTCACCTTTAGGCCAGTTCAGCAGTCATTTCTCTGTGGGTCCTACATGTCCAGTTCATACAGCATATTAATCAAGCAATGCAGGCAAGAACAGATTCTTGCCCAAATGGTTAACAAACTTCATAAGGAGCATCTTCAATGTCCATCATCCTCTTGAATGGATTAGTGCTGCCATTAGCAGATGTGTCTCATTGTCATGAAAAGTCATAAGTGCTTAAAACATTTTAAATGCCATATCTGTTAGTCTTTGAAAAGTTTGAAGAATACCTATCCATCTGAAATATATCTCTGTACATCTAGAAACCTAACTAACATGACTACAAGCTTGACTATTATAGATGGCTAACTTTTAACTGTATTTTACCAATACATTACATTTTTAAATAGATACACAAACATAATACCTTAATCAAAAGCAGAAATATACATATAACAAAATTGATATTACATTTATGTCAATAATCCAAGATCCATACCAATGCAAAATATTCATTTCTATAGCTTAGCCACCTTTAAATGTAAATAAATATTTATAAACAATCATTTAGGAAATGTGGGTGTTGTTCTCTAGACCACTGCCTGGTGACTAGGGGAACTTTTAATCAGGTCTTTTATGGGGTATTCTATGTGTCGGTCCATCTCAGCCAGCATTCTTGAAGCTGTAATGGATGTTGAATCATCTGGGCCATTACTTCATGGGGTCTTGTTTGATCAAGCCATTTTAGTATCTAAGGAATCCACAGGTTCTCAGAAAACAAAAGCAGAACATCTTTTCCAAAGAAGCATACCCTTAGACACAAATTTTGAAATCAAGACATATATTGGGTTAACTTAGCAGCCTCCAGAATCAACCTGTGTAGTCAAAATAAATCAAAGAAAACACAATAATATACATAATCTAGACTCTCTGTGCATTTTCTAACTTGGCTTATTTTTATTTGCCCCTTTAATCTATGACTTTCTGTACTCTTTTATTACTTCTATTGTTTCTTTAAAAATGTTACTTCTTTTTATAACTGTGTATAGTCCCTTTTCTCTCTCTCTCCCTAGCCTACATACATTTTAAAACACATTGTGTCTCATTTAGAGGTATTTTATGTCTGCATCTGTCCTGTTGTGTATCTGAAATCCTTTTTGGACATGGAGTATTTTAAAATGGTAAGCAGTATAGTTGCTGCAGTCCTGGATGCTGGGTCCACCTCTGTGGGCTTTTTAGTACAGCAGAGGTATATTCTCCACCTCTGTGAGCCATGTTCACTGTCACAGTTGCAGGGATGTAGTGATTCTATGTTTCCATTAAGCAGTTTGAAGCACTCAGCTCACAAACCCCATTTTAGCATCTGGTAGTCTGACCCACAAGAGTCAGAGCTGTTTTTGTTGCCAGTACAAATGAGGAAGCCTTCTTACAGGAGCCTCGTCTTGGCCTGTAGCCAACAAACAGAGCCCACCTGAGAAATTTCTGCTGCCAAGAAGCAGTGCTTAACTCTGTTATTTTGTGTCTAGAATTCCTTCCCAAGCTCTCTCTGATTTTATGTTGATGTAGTTGACCCATGTTGGTTAGCCAGAATCTAGTCTTGGAATCCTGGTCTCTTTAGTGGAATCAGGTATGGAGTCCATCACATGGAATGGGCCTTAAATATAAACAAAAAGTTGTTGGCAACTCCTGTAACATTAGTACTACTGCTGCATCAATATGTCTTGCAAACCAGCTGCTTTTCTAGATAGCAGCATTTGTGGATGCGTAAAATTTATGATTGCTTTTAGCTTGCAGAAGAGTCAAAAGTACCTTCAGGCACAATGAATGCTAGCCCTTAGGAGTGATGCTTCTTATTGGGAGCCAGCTTGATATCTTCCTCTTTGATAACATAAGTGGCATCTTTAATAGTAGAGCTTACACATGAGGTTGCAAACAATAACCAATAACCTTGGCAATAACCTGTGAGGTATGGTGGTGGTGTTGGGATTGTGGGAACTCTTTGACCAATGATTCAACAAGATACCTCATTCCTTACACTGGAGGCTTTTCATGGTGGCATGAGATCTAATTCGGTTATTATTGCCCCCAGTTTTAGCAAGTTCATTTATTTTTTTCACATATGTGTTTACCTAAGAAGCTTTTTTGTAGCAGGTTTCTATATGACTTTTCAAATGACTTTAGTTTTAGTTATTTCTCCCTGTCCTCTAATTTTTATACCCATTTAATCCTCTTATTCTATTTTCCCTTTCATCCATTTCTGACACCATATCCTCTTTCCTTGTCTTGGGAGATTTTTTCTTTCATCCATAGTCCTTTACTAGTTACCTAACTTCTGTGGTTATTCAGATTCAAACAAGTATATCTGTAGCTTATGAACTAATATCCCCAAGTAAGAGATATTTGTCTTTTGGGGTCCTAATCATTTGTGGTAATTGTGTCTAGCTCTATTCACTAACCTGTAAATTTAATAATTTCAATTTTCTTTTTCTTCTTCCTTTTTTTCCCTTTGGGTTTTTTGTTTTGTTTTTGTTTTTTTGTTGTTGTTGTTTTGTTTTGCTTTTGTCTAGATTTCAAGCCTGTCCTGGAACTTTCTCTGTAGACCAGGCTTGACCTCAAACTCACAGAGATTCACCTGCCTCTGCCTCCCTAGTGCTGGGATAAAAGGTGTGCACCACCACTGTTAAGAAATTGACTGACAGTGGTGGCCCATTATTTAAAAGTGTCACATTTTCAAGGTTGATTGGAATCTAGGCCATTTCTGGTTTCAGGGAATGATGAGAGCTGTAGTGTGAACATGGATGACCAACTGTGAATTCTACAGATGGAGATCAACCTCAAGTTGTCAGGCTTGAACAGCAAGTATTATACTCATTAAGTCATCTCTCTTCAGCCCATACTTATTACACTGGGGTGTATCAGTCTTAATAGGACATAAATGTAGTAGTTGGACAGCTAACATTGCACTCAAAATTTCTTTACATGATAGGTACATTTTGAATGTTTCTCTGGACTTGATATTTCATGTGCTTAGATGAATGATTAAAACTCTTTTGCTTTCTTATTTATTTATTTGTTTGTTTTTTGAGAAAGGGCTCTCTGTATAACAGTTCTAACTCTGCTGGAGCTAGCTCTTGCTGATCAAGCTGACCTCAAACTCAGAGACCCACCTGTCTCTGCCTCCCAAGTGCTGGGATGAAAGGTGGGTACCTGCACCTCCTGGCTGATTAAAACTCTTAAGAGATTCTATAGTTTACAGATATGGAGAGCAATGTATATATAAAACTTTTTCAAAAATCTTTAGAACTTGCATGTCATATTATAGAGAGGCCTTTTGGTCAACTTCTAGAATCTGAGTGTAACTGTTAGTTGAGAGTCAATAAGAAAGCAGGAGCTTCAACCCTCATACTGCCTAGAAATATAATTTGCTATTACTTAAGGAGAATGGTGTGAGGGAACTCTGAGATTTAGAAGAGGCATGCTTTGTTGACACTTGAGTTTTGGCTTATAAAATTCTCACTAAGAAAATATAACTATATTATACTATATCCATATTTTTGACTTAACAGAAACAGTGATATTAGATATGGAGCAGTAACTTGATATGCACATGAAAAAAACACAATAAAGATTTCTCATAGCAGCTAAGAGAAATTTTAAGAATTAGGAAGATAGGAAATATTTCAATGAGTTGTCCTATGGGATACATGCATCTTTCTTGACTGTAAAGAGATTTTCAAGTGATTAAGAGTGTTTAAATGATCTTCCAGAGAACCCAAGGGCAGTTCAGGTAGGATGGTTTACAACTGCATGTAATCTCAGTTTTATGGGATTTGATTAGTTCTTCAATCTGGAGGCAACTGCACTCATGTACATACATGTGAAACTCTATACAACACACATATGCAATATTAAATTTAGAAAAACTAAAAATAATTCTCAATAAATTATAATTTCATTAAGGGTAAGAATTTTCATTTGTGCTTTAAATCTGTCCTGAGCATTTACCTAATATTTAGATAATAAATTTTCTCCCATGTTTAGGGTTTAATCTAGAACTTCATTGATACAAAACAATGTCATATATGTCTGATGAATAAATTAAGGGAAAATACAAGCCTGATGTGGGACAATGCTTTATATTCTGTCAATTATATTTTAAATAAATGCTGATTGGCCAGTAGCGAGGCAGGAAGTATAGGTGGGAGAACCAGAGAGGAAGTAGAGATGAGTAAAGGAGAACAGGTGAATTCTGGGAAGAAGGAGATCCTAGTCTGGAGTCCTTTCCCAGCCACAGAAGAAGCAAGATGTGACTGTCCCACTGAATAAGGTACTGAGCCACATGGCTAACACAGTAAGAATAATGGGGTAATATAAGTTATAAGAGTTAATAAGAAGCCTGAGCTAATGAGCCAATCAGATTATGATTAATTTAGACCACTGTGTGACTTCTTTGGGACTTAATGATTGCAGGAACTGGGCAGGACAGAAACTCTGACAACACAAGCCAACAGTTATAATTATTTTAAGAATGTCAATTAGTTTTCTTAATAAATAGCAACTTTAAGTTTACTACTTTTATCATAGTATTTGGCACTTGTAACGTTAATTAAAATAGAATGAAGGTGAATGTGTGAAAAAGCAAGTAAAATAAGTTAGTAAGCACTTAATATACTCATTTTATCATATTACAAGTTATGGACAGTGTAATAATTACTACATTCACTTAAGAAAAAAAACACCTTACATATGTAACGAGCTCTATTTCCTAAAAACTTTTATTTGCAAGTTAAAAATTTGACTCACCCATTTCAAAATAAGAAAGAATATGCACAGAGTCATAACCATGAAAATGATTAACTAAAAACTGCCATTTCTGAAGATCCTATATTTTAAGGTATGTATGAACACACCAGGCATTACAAGCTAATGTTATACAGCAATAAAATCTAGTACAGTTTGAGATTTCATACAGAGAAAAATCACATCAGGGAGTTTGAAGGAGAAGAAATCGCTCTGCTTTACTAAGTTCTGGCTGGAGCACTGAGACTATGTTACAAACAATATTCTGACAATCTCTGTAGTGAAAGTAAGGGGAAAAGATTTATATGATTGAAATAGGGGATAGAGAAGATATAGAAGGTTGTGATGTTAGAAGAATTGAGACATTTGGGGACAATAAGAAAAATAACTTATAAAATCTAATTGACCCATATCATCTGGCGGTAAAAAATTTCTTCAGAGACATAGTATAGTCACTGAGGACAATGAAGACATTACCAGGGCAGAGGACCCAAAGAGTCCCTTGAAAACAATTACTTTAGCAATTTTAATGTACTCTAGGGAGCAATTCAATCTTAGAAGTTTTCTCCCTGTTTATTACTCCTATGGCTTTCCATTCTTTATCCTGTTAGTTAACATTTTTGTATTGACTTGGGCTTTCTACTTTCTACACCTTAAAAACTGTAAGTTTGTTTATCAACACATCCCCAAGTTTTATTTTAATGTCTGTTCTTATCAAAATGATGAGAATATGCACATACATACATACAAATATTATTGGTAATAAATACATTCTTAATTAATGGAGTATTGAATTTGCTAACCTGATTCATGGAAGGAAAATATAATAAAGTATTATGTTTTATAACTTTACTTGAATTTCAGAGAAATCAAGAACATGATTACTTAGAGATATATAAAATATAACTCCTAATATTTCTGTCACTCAGAATTCTCAAATACCTGTATTGTCACCCTGTAATTTGGATGCTCTTGGCTTCATTTCCACATCCATATGTTTCTGACAGCAGTGCTTGCTCAGGAATTAGATTTCTTTCTTTTTATTCATATTTTAATCAAAAAATTTAATTAAAATAGCTAAAAATTCAAATGGTTTTATGAGATAAAAGGCTTTTAAGATTTATTTAAAAATTTCAAGTATTTCCTTCAAACTGATATATGTAATTGATGGTACCCTTATTTTATTGACTTTTTTATATTCATTACAGGTCTTGAGTGATACCTTCATGTAAAAACTATGACTAGTCCTGGTGAAGGTTCTTTATTATCTGTGCATTGGAGTCTATATACTACAGTATATTGACAGGGCAGTGAGTACTTTCTGTAGATGCTCTGCATTGTTCTTTCTTCACCTCCTGTCATCTTTAAGGACTTTGCTGTTTGAAAGAAAGATTGGTTAAAAGAGTTTGCCTTCCTTTGGACCTTTAGAACCAGAAGTCATCTCCATTGTGTCTATAATCATTGATGTCAAAGAAATGTGAGCAATTGAATGGCAGTATTTCAAGACAAGAAGGGGTTGCTTGCCACAGAGACCTAAATGCCACAGAGAACTCTCAAGTCCTTTTCCTGAACAATTGTGTTTCTGCTCAACAACTTGGTAAAGGTTTTTAAAGTGGCATTTCTTATGTAATAAGTTATATTTTAGGCCTATTCACCATTGCCAAAAGTAGAATGACAGTATACCTCATGATCATTTCACAAAATATGAATATGGTATTAACAGTAGTGTAATACTTCATAAAAGACAGAAGACTGAGATTTTATCAGTAATAATTCAGTAGTTTATAAAGCATATTTTATAATTTCTTCTGACCTAATCTATAGAAAAGTGTTTTAGTCAATTGTAGATATATAGACTGTTTGATTTTTATCTATAATTATTAATAGTTATAGTATATGTCAACTTTACTTATTGATGGAATATGAGTTTCTTATTTAAATTTCTATATTTCTCATTATAGAAGGTAATATAGACTTTAATCTCATACCTACTTATCTAATCATGTCATGATTTTAATCAGATTAGTCCAAGTGACTCCCAAAATAATATAGTTTATTGATGTTGTACTTTGTTACTGTTCAGAAGCTGAAGGTAAGCATCTATTGCTGAAGAAGCTGAATGCTTAGGGCTGAGGATGCAAAAGATTTGAGTTTATTTTGAGCCGAAAATATGATGGCTGTAAGGTTGTCAATTTTACTATAGCTGGACTGAACTACAGTCCAGAAATGGAGGGCAAACAGGTGAGAGAATTTTGCTTGGGTTGAAATAGATGAATCTACTTCTGGTCCTGACCTTTGAGGTAGGGAGACACATATCTTTGATCAGGATCTTGAGATAGGAAGACACTTTTAAACTGAACTGTACTTTCTGATGGAAGTCTATATAAGGAACTACAAGAAAAAATTTGTTCTTTGACTGTTTACTCTTGCATTGCTAGGACATTCATTACTTCACTGGCACTGAAGCCTACTTCTTTGGAATTCCAGCATATACTGAAGATCAGCTGAAACATTCAGCCTTGTGGACTAAAAAACTCCTGGGTTCTTGGACTTTCCACTCATAGCCTACTTTTGTTAGATTAGTTGGATTGTAGTCTGTAGAGTCATTACAAAATATTATATATATATATATATATATATATGGGAAGAGAAAGAGAGAGAAATTCCATCTCTAAGTTCTGCTATTCTAGAGAACCCTGACTAATACAGAAAGTTTCCTTCTTTCATGTCTTGTTGGTGGAATTTTTCTGTCCTTCTGTAGCTCATTATCAAATAAATGAACGGAGACATATTAATTACAAATGCTCTGCCAATTGATCAGACTTGTTATTAACTAGCTCTTATGTTTTAAGCTGACCCATGCTTTGTATTTATGTTCTGCCACATGGTGGTACCTTTATTAGGATGGCATGTTCTTTCCCTGCTTCTTCTGCATCTGGCTGGTGACTCTTGACTCTGCCCTTCTTCCTCCAGGTATTCTCCCAGTATGGGTCTCCTGCCTAACCTTATTCTGTTTAACTATTGATTAGTCAGCTCCTTTATTAAACCAATCAGAGTAACATATTCACACAGTGTAAAAGAATATTCTACAACATCTCTAATATCTATACCACCAGAAAGTACTATGAAAGATGCCAAAGGAGGGAGACAATTAAAGATCCTATCCATACCCATGGCTTACAAACTATAACAAAGATCAGAGGACAATATATCCCTAAAGATTCAAGAGTGACACTCAGATTTTGGTGATAATAAGTAGCTGTCTATTTGAAGTAAAGACCCACTCAAAAGGAGGAAAATCATGCCTAGAGCTAGAAATCTAGTCAACTAGGGCTAGTGAGGTCTTAGAAGACTTAGATCTGAGAAGACTATTTACTACCAGTATTTTATTAGACCAGTATTAACCTTAGCTGTATTTTAAATTTTGTATTTATTCCTAGATATAAATATAACTCTCGACCCTCATTAAATAATCTTCATTTTATATCTGAGACCATTATAGGAAACCACAATTGGATATAATTCAGAGGTTAGTGAGTAGTGGGGAAAACCAAAAGAATATGTCTGCAACCCAGGTCAGGCAACATCGTGTAAGAGGGGTAGAAATATTGTAATAGGCAAAATATCAGAAAATCTAATGTGACAGTTTCTCTCCTATGCCTGCTGAAATGCTACTTGAGCATCAGTAGACTTGTTAAGAAGGGACAAAATCTCATGTTGTCCTACCTCTAAACTGATGACTACTGAGAGAAAGAGAAGTAACCTTTCCTGTTATGGAGCTCCCCTTGGTTTATCTAATATAAAACAATAATCCCTGCAAACATATACATATAAAGAACAAAATGATCTTACAATGTTATATTCTTACATTTGTGCATTATTTGAACATACCAGCACACACAGATACATACACACAGAGATATATAGACTTTCTTTATGTGGTGCTATAACTGAAATGTTTCCAGTTACCCCTTGTACTACTTAATTTATCAGTGCTGTGACCAGATATACTACAAAGGAAATTCAAGTGATGAATTATTAATTTTGGCTAATAGTTCAAAATTATCTAGCCAATAATGGTTTGGAAATCATTGATCAGGAAGTTTCTGGTCACTTTGTATATATAGTTAGGAAGTGGAGAGTAAATACTAATTTAGACCAGGGTATAAAATCTCAAATTTTTACCCTAGTGATGATCCAGTTCCTAAGCCTTCCACAAACTTCCTCAATGATGTCACCAACTGCAGACCATATGTTCTCCTGCTTGAGGTACATTATACTCCGTAACCAGTTGTACTTATATATACTGACTGACCTGTGGGATGGTCATACACTCATATGACAAAGTAATGGCTTCCTAAAGACAGTAGGTTATAAAATAACAAATACCTTGATATCAACTTGAAATTTAGACGGTCTCAAGAAATATGGAAAACATTTGTATTATTTAGGCTATAACGTGTATAACTGTTTTCTATCTCAGCCTGAGGTGAGTGTGGCAGGTTGCTGATTAGAAAAAAAAATCTCTTTGCTAACATATTCATTAACTACATAACAAAAAAGTACCAGAACCCTGTTTCATCTCAGGTGATTTATGTCTCTTGCTCCTAAGATGTCATTAAATTGATTGTCTCTCTGCTTAAAAAAGTTCCCCTTACTATTGTATTGACATCTCCAACCAAATAGCCAAGCCTCACATGATAAGCATTCAGCATTTATTTAAGAAATACTCTTCATTTAATAAGCAACATCCAGTACTGCTTTATTGGATGTTTCTATTTCAGAGCATTCATGAAAATTTTGTTTTCAGATTTTTCTGCAAATACATGTGCAGGTTTCTAAAAGTGCATGAGGGCATTTTCTACTGTGTTTTCACATTCCTGCCACCAATGGACAGTGTCTGCGGAGTGCTAGTACTCTATACATTTCAGAGAATTTACCTCAAAATAACTTGATCTTAAACAGTCATGCCAAAGGAATTATATCAGTCATTATACTGATGTTATTTTTGCCTCACTGAAGCATACCCTAAGAATTTATTAGAATACATTCAAAATAGAAAGTTCAAGCACTACAAAAATTCATAAGTCCAAAATAAATTATTACTGAAATTAATATAAAATTAATTTTAACTTATCTGGGATATTTTAAGACATGGAGGTTTACTAGAGCATCTGTATTAGATAGAAATTGATATGAAGGGTTCTATAATTCCATCAAACAATAGAAGTCTGCTTGGATTTCTTCAGGTCCTGGTTTTTCATGACCTTAAAGTCATGCTACATGGAAAGTCAGATATAAGATGGAATGGAAAAGGCACCCATTTATTTAATAATTGGTTGACATAGCACTGAAAATTTAATGACTGTACATTCTATAACTGTATATTCTATAGAGTTTTATGTGGCACATACCATTCTAGGTATGCAGAGTTTTATAGTGATGTGATTCGGTGAGGATTATCACCTTTCAAAGCTGGGAAGGTGATTGTGCAGTGATCCCGACATCAGGTGACAGTTTTTAACCAATTTGAGAACACCTATAGAATTTTCCAGGCTCTCTTTGCCAATATAATTTAAGATAACAAAGCACTAGAAGTTGGGTGTAATTTTAAGATTTTTTTAAACTATATGTTCCCATTCTTATATCCATGCCAACATTCATCATCATTTTTATTTTCAATTTATTTATACTGACTTCCATGGATAACATGACTTTCCATGACAAAAACAGATTAGAGGGATTTATTACTATTAAGAAACATATATAGAGGATATTTGAAGAATTATTTCAATTAAAGGAAAAGTATAAATATACCCAAGAGGTTACAGGGAGCATATAACATGAAGACATAAAATCAAAAGTAATCTTAGAAAACACCACAAACTCAACATAATGAATAAAAGCAGAAATGTCCACAATATCACCAATATTTCTCAGCAATAGAAACTTCTGGAAATTTTACCATTCCAGATTACATGTTTTAATACATATTTAAAATAATAAAACAGTATGGTACATAAAACCAAATATATTGACCAACATATTTGAAATTAGGACCCACATAATAAGAATTTGTTCTTTCCAATATCACCTGTAGTGCTTTCTTAGGAACAATAAATTACTTTAACCTGTTTTTAACATGGAAATATTCTATTTTGTTTTATTCTAATGGAAAGCTTTGATAGGTATAATAGCCTGGGTTAACAGTTATGGTCTTTCTGATCTTGTAGCACATCTATGGAGACATACTGAGGTTTAAATATTTCTTTGAAATAATTGGGTGTTACTCTAATAGGCCTGCCTTTATAAGTGAATCTTCAAATGAAGTCACAGTCAAACTAGATATCATAACTTGTTTATTTTTTTAAGTTTGTAGATGTCTTTTGTTTTGTTTTGTTTTTCGAGATAGGGTTTCTATGTGTTGCTTTGGAGCCTGTCCTGTAACTAGCTTTTGTAGAACAGGCTGGCCTTGAACTCACAGAAATCTGTCTGCCTCTGCCTACTGAGGGCTGCTATTAAAAGAGAGCACAACCACCACCAGGCAAGTTTGCAGATATCTTAAGTGTAAAAATAGACAGCTCTTATAAAATGCTGTCTTAGTAGGGTTTCTATTGTTGTGAAGATTCACATGACCATGTCAAGTCTTATAAAAGAAAACATTTAATAAAGGCTAACTTACAATTTAGTAAGTTTAGTCCGTTATTATCAGGCAGACATGGTGTTGGATAAGGAGCTGAGAGTTCTGTATCTTGATCCACAGACAGCAGAAAGACACTGTCCCACTGCATATGAATTGAACAAATATAAGACCTCAAAACTTACCCCCACAGTGACACACTTCCTCCAGCAAGGCCGCACCTACTCCAACAATGCCAAATCTCCCAAGAGTGCTGCTTCATATGAGTCAAGCATTCAAACACATGACTCTATGGGGCCATACCTATTCAAATAATCACAAATGCTGGTAATATTTCAATGTATTAATTATGAAGATATTATAGTTACATAAAAAGAGTGTTTCTGTTTGTAAGCCATACAAATATTTTGATTAATATGAAGATTCTAGCTTGATCCATTAATCTCCAAATGATTGAAGAAGTAATATGCCTCTGTTACATAATTTTGTAATCTTTTAAAATTATTTGAAATGTAAATGGGTAACAAAGAATATATTTCACTTTACTATTAAATTCCTTTCTTCTTAGAAATGGTATTATTTTTGTGAATTTACTTTGGTGTTATATCAAGAAAATTATGTAAATATCATTTGGAATGAGGAAAGAGTTCAAGTATCAAAGTAGATGAAGGTAGGAAATATGTGAAATCAATGGTTAACAACAATCTCTCTTTTTTACACTTTCCTCTTTATTTCTGAGTGAAGATTTAATAATAAAGTACCTAATAAAATATGTAAAATTATATTAGCTATATAAATTTATTATAATGTAAGTATAAATAAGTAGAGTTAACTGATCAGAAAAGGATATTACAAGATGGGAAAAAAGTAATGTGACTTTCAAGGAAATTTCATTTCCTTCCTAGATCTGCAGTATCCATTGCTCTTAGAAAGTAAAACTTTAGAAAAATCATTAGCTTTTTATAAGATATTAACATCCCATTAAATATTTAGGATATTTTTATTTTCTTTTGTATTGCTTTTGAAACCTTGAATTTCATAATTTATATAGATTTGTATTTAATATTATATTTATATTTCACTGAAGAAATTAAATGAGATACTTAAATATCTACCTTTTAATATAAAATAAGATTTTAAGTATAACTTAAGTTTACAGTAAATTCAGTCATGAAATATTTATTTCTGAGTGTTTACATAATACACGTAACTGTTTCTACACACATATTTTTGTAAAAACACCTACTTTGAGTAGCCAAATTTAAATAATATTTTCTCTCTTGAATTAATTTTTATCAATTTATCTTGGTAATTATTAATTTACTAATACCTCTTGAAGTAAATCTTCCTAAACTGAAGTTATAAATGTAAATAATATTCTTCTTTATGATTAAAAATACAAATTGTATTATCTATAACAAGTAAAGTATAATTGTATAGATGAAGATTTTACAAATTGCCATTCTTGGTTCCCAAGAAAGCATGAGTCATTTCAAGGCATATAATTCCTTTATATTGTGTGTGTTTAAATTTGTTTTCTTTCTTTTTTTTCTAGGTAGTTTTAATTTAGTGTGTTGAATTCTTACCTTACCTTTTTAAAAATTTTTACAGCTCAATTAACTTTAATAAGTACAAATAGAATGAGACCTTAAAGTTTCAATACCATTTCATTTGACCCTTTTTCAAATAAATAGTTTCCTGTTGACTAGAAAACAAAGTTATTTTGAGATTTTTATGAATCATTACTGAAGAGTTTTATCTTCAAGTTCTATGAGGCGAAGAAATTCTCATTTGCTAAACTTTTCCCCTTACTTTTTCTTCCTATTAGTTATCATTGTTTGGTAGAGATGGACTCTGATTAAATGGTCATGACATCTTCAAGATTTTCTTGCATAATTATACTGAAAGATTTGGTGAGACCCTGATTAGAAATAAACAATGACTGAAATAAGTTTAGTTGTTGGCCAAAAATATGTTAAAAAGTATGCTTTTACATGGGGTTCCATGTTGCTAATTGTATTTGCATTTTCATAATGGATGCCATCATGGATACTTCCTTTCTTTATATCTAGATTAAATATTGTAGGTATCCTGAGGAAAAATGTGGAAATGTGACAATGTATATCATATTCACCATCAGAGAAACAAAGAGGCGCAGTGTTTAAGGTAAGAATCTACTTATTATGATCTCAGTCTTCAGATTTTCTTCTCAAAGCTTTAGAATTCTGTATGACTTTTAATAAACATCATAATGCTAGGAAATTTGGCAGAATGTTTAATTACCAGGAGTAAATTTTTCATTAATCAGATTTGGATTGCTACTATTACAATTAAATTATTGTAGGCAAATTGAGGATTTAATTAGTACCTCCCGACACAGCAGTCTCTTTGCTTTCTCCCTGAAACCATTCCCAAATGAAGACAGCATAAGACTTACTGGAGGAAATCCTGTAAAACTCATTTAATTTGCTTCCATCCATTTTAAGACTTCATTCCTATTAAAAAGAATTACTTTGTTGATAGCAAAGCCATCTAGAGTATGATATTCAATCTCTTCCAACTGTTGACTATAGCATGGCTTCAACAAAAGATTATTATCAGATATTGTATTTATTTTTCTGGCTCTCATATAGTCCAAGCTCCATGGTTGAATTAGAATGTTAAAAGAATAAAATGGTCAGGGAACTCTCAGAAATCTTATTAATTCTGTAATGCTCCCAAAAGCTTACCTAAGGTTTTTGTTCCCTAAAGCTACTGCTTTGAGAGAATCAGATGGGATTTCTTTGTGACTGCTGAAAAGATACAGGACTATCTCTGGGTTGTTAATATTAAATAACGAATATGAATATGGACTCAAACCAGGCATTCTACAAGTACACACTTGCATATATGCACATAAAAATATGAATGCAAAATAATGAGAAATAAAATAATATATGGATATGCAGAAATTATAGGTAAGCCAATAAAGAAAAACTCATATGTAATACATATTTCAGATTCATTTGACTACATAACAAGCTTTGTCATCATATACCTTGTTATGGATGATAAAATATTCAGGCAAGTTTATTCTTATTTACATATTATAGTGCTTTTGTGTACTTGTGACTGATGAGTACAACTTAGCTAGTTATCTTTGTAAGCTTTGTAATGCCTGAAATAATGGTTTATGAAAACTCCACATGATATTTTATAATTAAATCCAGGATTACTATTAATTGAATTCCTAATTATGTAGGAATGATGGTGCTTATTCAGATAAATACTTTCTAATACTGTCTTATGTATCTGTTAATACTGCATCATTGAATTTCACATATTTCTTTGATATTAAATTTACATTATGTTCATGCATTTTATAAAGGTCATTGTCCATGGCAAAGTAACCTGTTTTCAGATTAAGCCCTGTGTATTGAAACAATACAGGCTTTTACACAAAACTTATATGACCTGCACTTCTTATGGCATGAATAAGTAATTTCACTCATTTTTCAGTTTCTTCATATTAATTAATGACATTATATGTTTAATTATCCTATTTTCAATTATTTTATTGAATTTTTGAGAATAGTATAATTATATCATTTCCCCTTTCCTTTACTCCCTCTAAACTCTCCTTTGTGCCTCTTCTTGTTCTCTGTGGTTCTTTCTAAGGTGATTGATTATGGTACTTACTGAAGAAGGAAATAATCCAAAAAGTTGTCTGAGTCATGAACAAGTACCACACATCAGTATTAGTGTGAAAGAATTTGTAGTTGATGCAATAAAACATAAGGGGAACAAGGGGAACACTCTTCCATTGTTGATGGGAATGCAAACTTGTACAGCCACTTTTGAAATCATTATGGATGTTTCTCAAAAAATTGGGAATTGATCTACCTCAAGACTCAATTATACCAATCCTAAGCATATACCCAAAGAATACTCCATCATACCAAAAGGACACTTGCTCAACTATGTTCATAGCAGCTTTATTCATAATATTTAGAAACTGGAAACAACCTAGATGTTCAAATCATTCAAATAAAAAATTGATAAAATAATTGTGGTACATTTACACAATGGAATATTACTCAACTGTTAAAAATAAAACAAAGCAAAAAACAATGACACCATGAATTTTTCAGGTAAAAGGGATGGAACTGAAAAAATACTCCTGACTGAGGTAGCCCAGACCTAAAAATGCAAACATGGTGTGTACTCTTTTAGAAATGAATATTAGCTGTAATAAAATGGATAAGCATGCAACAATCTACAGACCCAGAGAGGCTAGATAACAAGGAAGGCTGAATGGGGAAACATAAATCATCCTGGGAAGGGGCAATAGGATAGACATCATGGACTTATGAGTGGGTGGAGGGTACACAGGTTTGTGGAAGATGGATGAGAGAGTACTTGGAGAGACAACTGGAATTAGTGGCACCTAAGGGACAAGCTAGAAACTTAACACAATGAAAATTCCTAGGAATCTATAAAACTGACTCTTTCAGACTCCTGGCAATGTGGTATATGAAGCATGAACTGGTCATCTCCTGTAACCAGGCAAGACTTCCAGTGTAAGGACTGGGACAACAATCAAGCCACATAATCTTCAACCTACATCTTGTCCCATCTACAAGATGCGCTAGTATATAGGCAGCACAGAAATTTGAAAGTGTCCCATGAATGTCTGCTCTAGCCTGAAACCCATGACATGGGAAGGGATCCCACCCTTGATAATGGCTGAGAACCTAGATGCTGGATAGGTCAGAGACCTGGGTTAGAACCAAATAGGACTGACAAAAAAAATCAACTAAATGATTGCTAATGGTACTCTGTTATGCTCATAGATTGGTGCCTAACCAAATTGTCATCAGAGAGCCTTCATCTAGGAACTGATGAAAACAGATGCAAGAGACCCACAGCCTAATAATAGACTGACTCCAGGAATCCTGCTGAAAATACAGAGGAAGGATTTTAGGAGCAATAAGGGTCAAATACACCACCAGAAAACCAACAGAATCAACTAACTTGGGCTTAAAGGGTCCATGGAGGCAACCTGACAACTAGGGATCTTTCAGTGGACTGACCTAGACTTTCTGCATATATGTTGCAGTTATATACTTTGTTCTTCTTGTGGGACTCTTAAGAGTGGAAGAAGGGGCTATCTCTGACTATTTTGACACTTTTTGGTACCCTATTCCTTATACTGATTGCCTTGTTTATTCTTCAGTTTGATATGTCATTTCTGGTTGATATCCATAGGAGGCATGCTATCCTCTGAATAGAAACTGAGGGGGAGTGGATAGGGTGGGTGGCATGGAGATGGAGAAGGAAGGACTGGGAGGAAAGGAGATGAAACAAGGGTTGAATTGAAAAAAGTAAATATCTATACAAAATATGTATTTAAATATATTCACACACAAATAAAAAGAATTTAGCTCAGATATGAACATGTGCCACATATCAATACTAGTGTGAAAGGATTTGTATCGAAGGCAATATTATATAAGGGAGTTATGATGAAATGAGTTCTTTATATAAAATTTGTCTTTGTATCAAGTACACAAATAAAGGAATCAGTTATTCCTAGAGCCTAGGAAATTCCAAAAATGGTGGTATTTAAGTGTATATACAGGTACACAGAACATGGGCAATGGATTCTGATATCTTGCCTCCCTCCTGCCCTTCATCTCTTATCTCTGTCTCTATCTGTATCTTTCTGTGAAAATGTGTTCATTACCCAAGATGGTCTTGAAGCCACCATGTAGACAGAGTTGATGTACAACTTATGATCTTCTGCCTTAGCTGCTTGATTGCTACATTACTGACTTGCCTCACTAAACCTGGGTTTCCAATTTTGCAATAAAGTGAGAAGTAAAGCTAATTCTTTGAGTATGAAGGTATCATGGTATGCTAGAAACAAATGGAAAGGGGAAAATTTTAAATGTATTATTTGGAAAGATCCACAGTGAAAGACCTGGCAATAAATATTAAAATAACCTTCTGCACTTCAATCCACTAGACAGTCATCATGATAGATATGCATGAACACCAGTCAGCAGAGCAGAACCATGTCTTAATATATCTACCAGGCTTAGACATAGAAGTGTACTTGTAATGTAGTGATAGAATACCTAGAGAGACACTGAACAGTATTGTTTTAGTTAAAATGATAGAGATGTGGGATTTGAAATCTAAATTTTATTTTTACAACTCCAAAAGTCTTTGTTCAATTACATGACTTGATTATTTTTACACAAGTAATCATTGGAAATGAAGAATTGCAAAATGCAACGTGTCATCTTCCATAAGTTAAAAAATATCTGGATGCTAAGGACTATTTATGTGAGGAGAGCCAATATCGTTTTCTGAAGCCATAAATAAAGAGTTGAGAAAAAAACCATTTACCAAACATTCAATATATTCCAAGTGCTGTTTTCATTATTTTTCAACAATTTTTTCACTTGAAGTATACAATGCTACTCTGAAATAGAAGCTTTAATTATTCTCACTTTTATATAATATTGAGAGAGACAATTACCAACATTCAAGTCAAGAAACTGTTTGTGTACAAGAGGAAAAATTCTTGGTAAAATAGTCTATGGAAAATAAAACATCTCATTTAACAAATTTTTGCTGTGGGAACTCCTTCATTCAATAGCCTTTAATATTGGTCCTTTTTGGGCATGATCTCATGTGCTATAAAGGCAGACTAAAAGTGTCTGCAGGCCTTTTGGTTGCTGGATTTGGTTCCAGTTCCCAGCAGATGCAGAGGACTTCAGACTGCTACTCTTTGAATTTTTACCCAGATAAATAAACCTGTGTTATACTCCATCCCAGGCAATTTTGAAACTTTTTGTATGCCAACAAATTGGTCATGGATACACATAAGACCAAAAAAAAAGAAAAGAAAAGAAAAAAGGCTAAGGAGTTAAAAAGAGGGCTTCTGGACTCACAAAAAGGGGCGCCACGTACAGTCTTTTGGTAGCCACATATTTTTCAGATAGGCTCTGTTTGTTGGCTGCAAGCCTGCTTTAAAGCCTGCTTCCTAGTACATGCTGCATCATAGAATGGCTCTAGCTTTTCGGGAGGTCCTGTTATGGAGCATTTAAATGGGGTTTGTGAGCAGAGTACTACAAATTGCTTAATGATTATATAGGCCACCTCGTCCCTGGAGCTAGGGTGGTAAGCATGGTGCTCAGAGCTGACGGTGAACATATTTCTGCCATGTTGTACTGGGTGGAGTCGAAAGGCAATGCAGCCTTAATTCTACCCAAGGTGCTTACATTGTAAGAGGCACTCCTGGTCAGAAAAATGACTACAAATATGCAATAAAGTTAGATTCAAACATGAAATTACTCTAATAGAGTCACAGTAGGTTTAAAAAATATAGGTGGCTTGGGAGAGAGAAGAAAAAGAATATAGACAATTATAAAAAATGCTTTTAAAATATAAAACAAAGTCTTTAAAGAGACAGCAAAAGTAATATAAAAGAACATAGACATTCATAGATAAATGGAATAAAGAAAATTAATCCAAATAAAGATGGAAAATACACAGAGAGTATAGATTGTAAACATTATTGTGTTTTCTTTGAATTTATTCACTGCAGAGAGAAATTTGTTTTAGGGGACTGCTAAGTTAAACCAACATAAAGGTATCTTGACTTCAAAATTTGATTCTAAGGATATATTGCTTTGAAAGAGAGGTTCTGCTTTTGTTTCCACAGAAGATGAAAACATCTGGATTTCTTCCAGGTTAATGTGGTTCAATGGACCAGGAACCCACCAAAATTATCTGTGAACCCTTAACAATACTTTGCCTAATAAACAGCAGGAAACAGTTTCAACAAAACTGTGCCCAAATTCCCAAAAATTATAACTGTTTTCATTTTAAAAAGGTTGGTTATAAGTGATAATAGTCACAATCAATTTCTCTTTTTAGTTTATTAGATTTTTAAAATAATACCATTCCAAGTTCCCACTCCTTCCACTCCTCAAATTCCCTGTGCACACCCTCCTACCCCACCCACATTTAATTCTCAGAGATGATAAGTCACATTGACTTGTAGAAGGTCCAAGGCCACTCCTCCAATATCTAGGCTGAGCAAGATATACATCCAAAGAGAATAGGATCCCAAAAAGCCAGTACATACAATGAGGATAAATACTGGTGCCACCTTCAGTGGCCCCTCAGTCTGCCCCAGCCATAAAACTGTCAACCCCTATCAGAGGAACTACTTTGGTCCTATGCTTGTTCCTTCCCAGACTGGCTGGAGTTGGTGAGCGCCCATTAACTCAGGCAAACTGCTTCAGTGGGTGAACCCATCGTGGTCTTGACTTCCTTGCTCATATTCTCATTCCTTCCACTTTTCAAATGGACTTTGGGAGCTCAGTCTAGTGCTCCAATGTGCTTCTCTGCCTCTGCCTCCACTAGTTGCTAGATGAAGACTCTATGGTAATATTAAGATAATCATCAGTCTGACTACAGGGCAAGTCAAGTTCAGGCCCCCTTTCCTCTATTGCCCAGGAACCTAGGTGGAGTCTCCTTTTGGATTTCTGAGAATTTCTCTAGAGCCTGATTTCTGCTAACCCTATAATGGCTCCCTCAATCAAGATAGCTCTCTCCTTTCTTTCATTTCTGTCCTTCCTTCATCTCTACTATCCCATTCCTTCAATTTCTCCTCTACCCTCCTCTTCATTCTTCCTCTTCTCCTTCAACCTTCCCTTTCCCCCAACCCCTATGTTCCCAACCCTGCCAGTCAATCCTTTCTGTTTCCAGCTTCCAGGTAGGTCTATATATATTTTCTTTGGTTTTACCTTATTACTTAGCTTCTCTAGGGTCATGAACTACAGGCTCAATGTCCTTTGTTTATATCTAGTATCCACTTTTGAGTGAGTACATGCCATATTCATCTTTTCGGTCTGGGTTACCTCACTGAGTATGTTGTTTTCCAATTCCATCTATTTGCATGTAAAATTCAAGATGTCATTGTTTATTACCGCTGAGTAATACTCTAGTGTAAATGTGCCACATTTTCTTTATCCATTCTTCAGTTGAGGGGCATCTAGTTTGTTTCCAAGTTCTGGCTATTACAAATAATGCTGCTATAAACATAGTTGAACA
>LOJH01004658.1:12493-30026 GCA_001685095.1 Ellobius talpinus | reverse complement strand
ACACACACACACACACACACACACACACACACACACACACACACACCCCTACCTCTAAAAAAGGGCTACTTTGATACACCCTACTTCAGCATATACCTTTGGCAACAGGACATTGCCCAGTATGAGCCTCATACTCTGATTTAGTTACTTTCAAATTTGTTGAGCTGCCTTTATTTCCTTCCTTCCCCTTGTTTTCCCATTTCAATTTAAAACTGAGTGTGTGTAGGTCAAAGATCAGCTTTGGTTGTCATTCTTCAAGATGTTGTCCATCACTTACTGTGTGGCAAAGGATGACCTTGATTTACTGGGGCAGGAGGGGCATAGGGAGAGACCAGGTCTTGTGATTCAAGCTTTCCCATCAAGCCCCTGTGCCCTGAGGCTCCTGTGAAGGCAGAGCTCAACTGAGCATAGGTAAGCAGCAACCACCATGTATTATGCAAACCGCTGGGAAGTGTAGTTTGGCCTTTTAGGGGGTGTGTACTTGAAGTTGAGGAGACTACCTGCAGACAGAATTTGACACTCTACCTATCTCCAAGCAAAGCAAAATCTGGAAATAACATTTTTTAAAATATATCTTGTTAGCAGACTGTGAGACGTTGCAGCTATTAAAAATTGTTTAGAAATGGAAACAATAATATAATTGTACTATACCATAATTATGTTAAAATAATTTCAAATTGTGTCAAAATGATATGTCTTTTTACTTGATTGGTGTTTAGTGAGTATTCACTCTTTACAAAAGTGTTTTGAGGCTATTCTGTCTGCAGGGAGTTTTTAATTCAGTAAATGGAGAGAGCAAGAGAGAAAGGGGGATGGGGCTGAGAAAGGGAAGAGTGTACAGGTGGGTTGTTAATATGCTGAATGCCCAAGCCCTGAAGCTGGACGTCTGCAGAGCTGTTTACCCGCACTTCCCCTCTGTTAGCCACCTCCACCTTCACCTGGGGAGTTACTGACAAGGCTCACATTGCTCACATGATCATTTTATCCCTGAAAATACTTCCATCTGACTTTCTTAAGTCTGCTGTAAATTTATTCATTCAGTTACGTTGGTTGTAATGCATCTTCCTGTTGCTCTGTGGTGTCAGTAGGATTCATCATAACTATTTTTCTGAGGGCCATGCACAAACGAGTTGGCGAAGGGGTATAACTCCATCGAGACAAAGGAGTTCCAGTGCACATGCTCAGTACTAGGTCTGCTATGTCTGTCTGACCTTTGCTAATATAATTTCTTCATGGCACTTTTTGAGAAAGGGTTTCACTTTGAGAGAATGTTGTTTCCAGTCCTGGATGTCTTGAACTTGCTGTGTAGATCAGGCTGGACTGGAACTCACAGTGATCACATGCCTCTGCCTTTCAAGCACTGGGATTAAAGGTGTTTGCCACCATGCCTGGGTTTATAATACCTTTCAAAATACCTTTTCATTAAGGAAGCAATTGAAAGATAGAACTTGAAATATTTTTACCTACAGCATTTGAACAGTTCTGACATTTCTATGTTAAGACGTCTTTGATCTGAGCCAATTATCTTTGAAAATGGATTTCTTCATGAGGACTTTAAACACATTCTTTTTCAGTAGTTAAATATTTCCCTTCAGTGATTTTGGTTGTTGCAAGATGAAATTTAAACAGAGGCCTCCTTGAGATTCTCCGTAACCCTAGTTTTCTCTCTAAAGTGAGGTGATAGGATAAGCCTGACGGGGGCAGGATAGAGGGACACAGTGCTGAGAGATATGGCTGCCTGGTTCCCACTAGGGAAACTTCTGTGCACTTGCTCTCACCCTCAGAATTGAGATCGAATAGGTCACATTGGAAAGAGATCTGTGTTTTACAGAATTGGGGGTGGGGCAGCCAGAGACCACACAGCTGGGAAGCAGGAGGCTTCTATTTGCAGTTCAGAGATTATCTTTCTCCAGCCTCAGAGCTTCCAGCAATAATAATGTAATCCCACATTTCTAGTAATGTGTCCCAAGTGTAAGACAGCACAGACCAGGAAAGGAATGCCCAGGCTTAGAAATGTGTACCTGAGCTGTGTCATGGCCAAGTGCCACAGGATTCTGGTGGAGCAGCAGGTAGCTCCTAGCTGTTAGGAAGCTTGGTCCTGCTTGTGGGAGATTGGGAATGCCAGTTTGGAGAGTTTAAGGCTTCCTTATTTGTTTCTTTCTAGAAATGTGGCTTTCCAAAATGATGACAAGATCTAGATGTTAACTGAAAGGAAGGGTAGAAATGGTGTGTTTCCTGCTGTCTTGGATTTGCTTTCCGAGACTCTGTTGTGATTAAGTGTGAGTATTTTGATATGCTGGCCTCCTGTAAGGGAAAGTAAGTTCTGGCCTTAGGCAGACAGGAGAGGACTAGACACACTTTGGTGGCTTGTTGCATGATGTGTGAAGTTAATGTCCAGTGACACAGCCTGCATGGTCAGCCAGAAACGAGACTTGGCTTAGGGCCATATTGGCATCGCAGCGATCTCCACGTCAGCTCTAATTCCAATTAGGTCTTTGCAGAGTTTCTTGCAGTTAGAGCTGCCCTTCTGACATGTGTGACTTTCTTAAACACGTGAGCTTCGGGCTCCACGTCAGCTCTAATTCCAATTAGGTCTTTGCAGAGTTTCTTGCAGTTAGAACTGCCCTTCTGACATGTGTGACTTTCTTAAACACGTGAGCTTGGGGGTTATCTTATATACAGCCCAATATAAGGGAGTGATTCCTTCCATTTCTGTCACTTCTGTTGTCGATATAGTTTCTGTAGCTTTTAGATTCTTACCTTTATTTGTCTGTGTGTGTATGCATGCCACACCATGCATGTGGAGATCAGGGAATGTGTGTGGGAGCTGGCTCTCTTTCCTCTTCAGATTCCCTACCCTGCCCTGTCCCCCAACTTGTTTATTTTGTGATTTTATCATTCACTTTTCAGATTTATTTGCTTGCCACCCAGCTCTAGCCCCTAAGGGTGGTGGGAAAGGAAATGTACTTTCTCCACTCTTAAGAAGCCAATTTCAGTGTCTGGTTCAAGTTTTCTTGGTGCCTTTGTTACTGTTTGTTTTGCTTGTCACCTGTATCCCTCCGCACTCCTTACCTCCCCTTGTTGTCCCTGTTACCTAGGCAACTCCTCATGGCCTGGTCATGCTGAAGGACTGGGCAGTGAGGTGGACGCTTCTCACAGACGCTTCTCATCTTGATGCTAACTGCTTGTTGAATCACAATCTGACCTTTTATTCACAGTCTAGGCTTGTATTTATGAGGCCCAATCCTTCTTGTAACTGAGAATTAGATAGCAAAAGTAAACCAAGATGTACAGGTAAAGCCAGTCACACATTTGTTGAATACTTGAAGCCAACAGAAATAATAGAGCTCTTCAGACAAATATGAGTTAGGAAGTGAGGATTAGCTCACCTCTAACCACCGACTATGAGGAGAGTTCTGGAAAACGTGGTAGAGTGAACATTGGATGGGGCCTGGGCAGCTTTTCCACACATGCTGCACAGTTTGTGAACAGAGTCAGAATGCAGGGTGTGGGTTAGAGTGCCTCAGAGCTCAAGTTGCTGAGTTGGAGCAAAGAGAAAAGACCAGTGTTCAGAGAGCACTCCACACACACCTGGGGAAAGAGTACAGGTATGGAAACTCCTCTTTCACTGTTCTTCTTTAAAAGACACAAAAATCAAAGTTACTTTCCCAGACATAAACAAGTTAGCAAGTTTTCAATGTAGAGGAGGATCAACTTTTGACACATCTCTCCTGTGATTTTGTTCATGGGTGACTACAGTATAAACCATGCCTTTCCAAACGGTTCCTTCTTTTTGAACCAGTTCTCTTCATTTTATAATAGTAGTAAAATTTATGGTTATGAAGACCAGCATCAGTTCTATAAAATTAATTTTAAATGTGATTTTGTCTACTTCCATAATGATCTATAAATAGGATAGTAGTGAGAATTGTTTACATACAATGAGAAATTCAAGAATTACTGGATTCCATTAAATTTTTGTTTATCTGATCTTTCATGTGAATGAATATGTGTGTACATTGTGCTGTTTATGAATGAATGAATGAATGAATAGAAACCAGGAAGTAGCATTCAAATTATTGTTAACTGCTTGGAATAAAACCCACCTTTTAACAGTGTGTTTAGTCGTTCATTTATCTCAAATTTCTACTATTGCTAAGGTATTTTCTTCCATCAAGGAATAAAAATTCTAAAAAATTTTATAACTACAAAATCATTGTAGTATATAAAAACACTTGGAGGTTATAAGAATTCATATAAGAAATATAAGTTCTTCATTATTCTTGCATAAGAACAGCTTTGTAGTTTGGTGTTTTACATATAGGATTTTGTAGAGAAAGAACTATTCATGTTTATAGCTAGTGTCATCAAGGCGTACTGTAGCAGAGTCATTGACCCACAGCTGCCTTCTTGTGGTACACTGGACACCTTTGACCTGTAGGCGTCTTAATGGATATGGTATGAACACATATTTTAAAAATGGTTCCTTTTAAGGTTAATAACAATTGAATCTGTTGTTTTACTTTTTATTGTTACTGATGTAACAATAAAAAGTTATACTGATTTACTTTTTTTATTGTTGCTAATGTAACAATAAAAAGTTCACAATTGTTACACTGTGAATACTATGATGGTGTGTAACCCCTTGCTTGTTTCTCCATGTTTCAGACTCTATATTATATTTATCTGGCACAGAACAGAAGATTCTTAGTTTGGATATAATCCTGCTAGTATGTTGCCAAGTGTTGCAAGCCAAGTTGTATTTTTTTAGTATTAAAAGAAATGCTATCAGTGTTTTGCAGCTCGGCTTTTCCCCTTGGAACAGAAAAGCAAAGCCTTTGGTGCATCTCGAGCTGATGATCTTCTGAGTTTTTGTTATGACCAAACTAACTAGTACACTGGATTAGTGACTATTAGAAGTCCAAATTTGCATCGCCAGTATTTTTTTGGGTGTCAGTTAAATGACTATGTAGTCATTCCTTGTTGTTGCAGGGTGCTCTAGGATGCCCACGTAAACACCAGAATCCAAGAATCTTAAAGACTCTGGTCTGAAATGGCCCATCATCCAGCCTGTTGTTCTGTGTACCTGATTATCTCCGTGTGATTTCAGATCCTTGACAAAGTACAGATCCCTGATGCAGTGCAGATTCCTGATGTAGTGCAGATCCCTGATGCAGTGCAGATTCCCGATGCAGTGCAGATTCCCGATGCAGTGCAGATACCTGATGCAGTGTAGGTTCGCGATGCAGTGCAGATCCCTGATGCAGTGCAGATTCCCAATGCAGTGCAGATTCCCGATGGCAGTGCAGATCCCCGATGCAGTGCAGATGCAGTGCGGATGGTTGTACTGCGTGCTCAGTACAGGTGCAGCCCCGTCTGAGTACTTTCAGTTTACTTTGCAGTTGATAACTGCTTACAGGAGCCGGTACATGCATATCTCCTCTCACCTCAAGCCGTGTTTATTATTCTCAGTCTCTAGTACCTCCTTACACGCAGTCATCCTAACATAAACATTTGAAAGGTACTTGTCTTTCTTGTATAGACAAATATTTGCCTCTCTTCTTGTCTACATACTTAGGCTTTCCCATTTTTCTTGGGCCAAGGCTATTTAGAGCATGTTATCAAGATTTTAAAATTTAGTTGCCAGCAATTTTTTAAAGCTTTCTTTTCAGAAATAGAAAATAGTACGTTTTTTTTTATATTAGTGATGGCACAGTGTGTGGAACATGCTGCTAAAACATTTTACTTTATGTGGAGAAGTGGTATTTTTGTAGCCTCAGGCTGCATAGACTAACACAACATCCAGGAACTGCTGTATGTCATGACTCACAGCAGTCATGGAGCAGAAGGGTAGAGCATGATTCCTGGGGCTCCATGGGGCCTTTAACACTGGGCCAGACCAAGCCCCAACCTATATTGGACTGTTTTTAAAAAAATCTGTTGTGTGTTGTCTTCCCGCCTGTGATAAGGAAATCTCTGTGTGCATACTTTGGAGTTCTTTTCTTAGAGTGTACACTGAGCCAGGTGGTGGTGGCGCACACCTTTAATCCCAGCACTCTGGAAGCAGAAGCAGACGGATCTCTGAGTTTAAAGCCAGCCTAATCTACACAGTGAGTTCCAGGACAGTTAGGGCTACACAGAAACCCTGTCTTGAAAAGCAAAAGAAAAACAAAAAGAGTGTCCAGTGATGTATATGGAGATTAATATCAAAACTGTGTTCATGGTTCCCCCATGCCATGTTTGCACGAGTCTCCTTGACAGTGCCTGTTAAACATCAGGCATAGACAAGCTGACCCCTCTGTCTCCTCTGGGTGGCAGTGTCTCTTAGAAACCTGGCTGCCCTGTTGAATGTCACACCCATGTTAATGGTTCTTCTCAAGGAAGGGATGCTGAGAAACCTTGGCAGGGAAAGGAGATGGAATTTGGAAGTGATGCACTGTGACAGAGTCCCGCGCCTTGCAGTGCACTCACCGTGGGAAGTGGTGTAGAGTAAGTGGAGCAGCCATGGAACAGGAAGGCTGCAGCAGTTCTGGAGTGCAGCGGGAAGCCGTAGGGCAGAGATGCTGATGGTTTGTGTAGTGAGTTACATAACTTTAGCCATGTGAACAGATGCAGAGAGAAAAGCAAAGCCCATGAACTTCCATGGAATGTTTACTTCTGCCTGAGACATTGCTTTGAGGCACCTCTGCTCCTGACTCAGCACCTCTGTTAATCCTTGAAAATCTTCCAGGAAGCAGTTGGGGCTTCAAACACCCGACTGTTGTCCTCTCTTTACTGCATGTTTCTGTCTTTCCAGTTATCTGTAATCTTAAAATTAGTAAGTGGAAAATTCTACAAAGAGGCATTTGCTAGATTTGTTGTTGTTTTTTCTTTCTTTTTTCTTTTCTTTTTTTTTGGTTGTTTGTTTTTGTTTTATCAAGACAGGGTTTCTCTTTGTAACCCTGGCTGTCCTGGAACTTGGAATTCGACTGGCCTCGAATTCACAGAGATCTGCTTGCCTCTGCCCCCCAAGTGCTGGGATTAAAGGCATGCACCAACATTGCCTGGCGATGTTTGCTAGTTTTAAACCACATGTTCTCCTGAGTAGTATGATCCTGTGTTGCCGACGACAGGTTACCTTTTGCTGAGTGTAATCATACTGTGTGTACTACCTGCTCACCAGTCAAGGTATTGAAATGTTTATGTTCAAATGACCCAATTTTATTTAATAATGGCCCTAAAAGATGATGTATTTGTATTGAGCATCCCTAATCTGATGAACCCTAGAGGTGTTCAGCATATAAAATCTATGTACATATCCACAAAACTCTGAATTCAGAAATGCTTGTGTTTCCAAGCATTTCTGATGAAGGATAGGCAACCTGTTTAGTTATTGTTTGTAATCTGTTCCTAATTAGAAATTTTACACACACACACACACACACGCACTATCATAAAACAGAATATTTTGGGTTTGTGAAAATCCCTGAACTGTAAACCATCTCTTAGATCATTTGTATCCTCTTCAAATAAGGGGACTACTGCAGTGTTCATTCTTGGTGAATGATGACCTAGCTGAGCGTTCAGTTAAACTAGCACAGGGGATTTATACTGAAGATGCTTTGAACAATCGCCCATGTTTTGGGGTAGGTGCTTTCATCATGAGGACCTCATGTTAGGGAAACAATAATTACTCAGGATTCCAGAAGAAAGGGCAGCCGAAGTCACCAACAGTGTCTTTGTGACAGTGAGGAACAGCAGAAGGAAATGTAGGTGACTGCGCCACTGAGCCTGCATTCTCAGCAGATAAGAATGTAGTCCTTGGTGCTGCTGCCTCTGGTTTAAGTGTCAGGAAGGTTACTGCTAGGCATTGTTTTAGAGGCAGCCTTGGGGAGTGTTGGTGTGAGCGCGTCTGAGTGGAGCATGGAGCCTTTGTGGCAATGGGCCATCAGGAGCATCAAGCAGGCATCGTCTTGTGTTGTGCTTGGAACCCAGCTGCAAAGGGAAGCAGGCAAAGATAACCTCATGTGTGCAGGCTCCACTGCTATTTGCAGTCTACTGAGTTCTAGTGACTTATGCAGCATTGACTAAAAAATTGGGAGTTGAAAGGAGTTGTATGTGTGTGGTCTGAACCAATCACTAACCTGCTTTTATAAAGGCACAAGTCACTCTGATTTTCTCTGTGCTTGGAAATAGTCTCTGTATAGGCACACACAGTTTAGTAGTTTTTAAAAAACTAAATTGTGGCCAGCCTTCAAGAGAGACAAAAGAACAAAAATGTCCTTCTTATCTTGTCTGCCCTCTAGTTTGATTTCATAGCGTTCTCTCCCTGCCCCCAACCATTCTGTCTGTGTGGAGTGATGTTTATAAATCTAATGGAGGTCACAAAAATCACTTAATGCATAATTTGGTAGAAGTATTTTAGAAGAAACGTGTCCCAGAGAATCATGCACATGAATTAGTCCCAAGGGGAAAGTGTAAAATATGTTAACACCATCAGCTCCTGAGACACACTGAAACCTGAACAGGCTGACTTAGAAGATTATTTCAGTGGCAGAGCAGAGTTTTGAATTTCCAGTTGGTGACTACAAATGAGGTATTGGAATGCAACCCATTCATAGCCGTCCACAGAGATGCTCAGAAAAGGAGCATGCGTGGTTCCTTTGCTCTGGTGATCATTTCCTTTTACTTAATTTGTGACCAAGAAACAGTTTCAGATTGTATTTTATGCCTCAGGTGTATGAAGCAAGGCATGATGGCTTAACTTTTAGTGTATATTGAGCCATCATGTGGTTGCTAGGAATTGAACTCAGGACCTTTGGAAGAATAGTCAGTGCTCTTAACCACTGAGCCATCTCTCCAGCTCTTAGTGTACAGTGATGTGGCAGAATAATTCTTGGCCTTATTCATTTTGACTCCAAGAGAAGAAAAATAGCATTCATTAAATTTATCTTCAATCTTTTGCCAAAACTAAACCACACCCAAGAGAGAACTTTCTCTAGGCTTGGAAATGTAGCTCAGTTGGTAGAGGGCTTGTCTGGCATGCAGAGTCCCGGGTTCCATCCTTAGTTTCACAGAAACCAGGCATGGTGGTGTGCACATATAGTTACTTCCAGCACTCTGGAGGAGGAGGTAGGACCAAGACTTAATCTTTGCCAGTCATATAGGGAATTTGAGACCAGCTTGGGCTATGTGAGACCCTCCTCCACAGACAAGCAAGCAAAACATTCAAACAGACCTTAAGCCCTCTCCAAACTTTCCTTCAGGCAGTTTTGTAAGATTTTCTGTGAAGCGTGTTCTAATGCGCTGTGTGAGAAAGATGCTTTGAGTGTATAAGACCCAGAACCAGCCTTCTCCTCCACGTGTTCACTAGAAGCTTCCTCAGACACTGCCTAGGAAGCTAGCTGTAAAGATAATGCAGTGGGGATGTGGCTGTTTAGACAGGTGTTGCATGCTGAAAATGTCATCGCTGTCATGTCTTGTCAAGTGCTCACTCTACTACATGTAAACAGTAGAGAGAATAGACTAAATCTGGGCATGTTGTAATCACTGGTTAGCCATTAGCAACTAATGTCCAGAGTTTAGCTGTCAGTGCTGACTGACTGAGTCATTTGGCTAAGAACGGGCCTGCTCATTCTGAAGTAATCATCTGAACCTGTGAAGCCTGTCCCCAGATGAGGTAATACATTCGCAGACAGAGAGAAGCTCATGTGTGTGGATACAGAACCATTGTGGATGCTTGTCCGTCCAGTAAAGACACTGAAAAGATAGCTCTTATTTGAAGAAACAGACGATTCCAGCATGTGATGAGCATGTTAACGGCTTGATTTAAATTTGCTTTGGATTGTCAGTTTGTTCTTATTTACACACATGTCCGAATTATACATGCTTGACCTTAAAGAAAGGCAACAAATTAATACTAGTTGGAACATTTGTTTGTTTACCCCTTGAAACAGGGTCTTGCTCTGAAGCTCGGGCTACCCTTGAACTCCTACAGCCATGTGTCTGGCTATCCTCGAGCAGCTACAGCCCTGTTTCTATATGCACTTTTTTAGTAAGAGGAAATATCTGAGTGCCACTGTTTGCCAGGCACTGTTTAAAGAAGTCTGAATCTGATTTGTGGATTTTAAGCTCTAGTAGGGGAGATAATAAGGAGTTGGCCACAGGGTAAGAAGTACGTCATGTGCTGCTGGTGCTGTGGAGAGTGAAGCTCGGGGGGAATGGAAGTCACTTTCACACATCACTCTTAAGCCTTCAGGAAGAGGACTGCAGCCACAGAGGCTGAGAGAGGGCCAGCTGCCTCACTCCGACTGTATGTCTAGTGGAGAGCATGCGGGGAGCAGGCGGATGGACTGGGTGTCTGGAGATAGTTCAGGGTCCAGAGTAAAGGATGCAGAAACCCTCTGTCTCTCACACTGAGAACTACCAGGCTGGGATGGAGAGCAGGCACGGTGATGTTGGTAAAGGATGTGTGGCCTTCATGAGGTTTTATGTGTCACAGATGACAAGCAGTTGTGTTTTCATCTCGAAGCTGATGCTTGTAGGTAGAGTGAGAGCAAGACTGAACAAAACTTGGAGAAATGAACAGAGTATTTGCCACATACTGGTATTCAGTCACTTTTTCTTTTTAATTTTATTTATGTTTTGTTTTCATATCATGCCATTTGTGTTTTTTTATATATGAAGCTATTTGTGTTTCCTATTATAAGATTTCTACAAATAAGAAATGAGGACTATGAGATAGTGTACTACTGCCACCTAACGTTTGCAGCCTTCCGTGTGCATGATTATAGCTGGCCATTCAGCCTTGATAGTGGTTTGAATACAGAATGTTAGCAAATTAATTGAGGTTTATTTAATTGCTTTCTTATTAGGCTCCTGTATGGATACTTAACATGTTAATTGAATTGTACAGAAATAGGGTTGTGAGTTGAAAGTTAATTTTATTTGCATCTTGATCTTTATTAAATTAAATTCAATGGATATGTATTTGTTTTGATCGGCCCTATTGTTCTTCTGTTCTCATGATTATTATGTTCTGATGGGTAGAGGACAGAATTAAAACAACATATAGTAAACAAACAAGAAAACAATTAGCAGATGAGGGAAGCAAACAGGATAGCAGGCATTGCTGTTTGTAAACAGAGCCTGTCTAAACTGCAGAACAGCGTCTGGAGGTGATGGCCTTGGGCTGTGTTGACTGCACCCTAGCAGCCACTGCTGCTGGACAGGAAGGCTTCCCCTGTAAACACTGTGGTGTGGGAGATACCTATCTTTAGGGAAGACTGAATTTTCTGGAGGATTATATTCTGGACTACCTTTTGTAATTGTCTGTTTTCTGTGTCCTTTTACCAGAGGTTGGAATTAAATGGGTTGATTTGCTATCCATTTTAAAACATCTCACAGGAAGCTGATCTAATACTAATCTAGAGCGGTATTTCAGAGAGACATACGTTTTGATTCTATTTGTTGTAGTAACACATGCCTGCCAGTGACATCCTGTCACTCTCTAGCTAGTTCTAAGTCACTTGTGGGTTTTTTGTTTGTTTTCTTTTGGTTTTTTGAGATAGAGTTTCTCAAGTTATGGCTGTCCTGAAACTCACTCTGTAGACCAGACTGGCCTAGAACTCAGAGAGATCCACCTGCTCTGCCTCCTGAGTGTTAGGATTAAAAGTGCACACCATCATGCCTGGCTTGTATAAGAAGCAAGAATGCCAGCCCCAGCCTGCAAAAGGGTTCTGTAGAGCCTCATATGGTACTCTGTGATCCTTGAGTAACACTCTGGGCATTTGGCATTCATCTTTGAAATAAAGTGAGAAATCCTTGTCTCGAGTCACTGCTGTGTAAGCTGTACTGTGAGCAGAGATACGGGGGCCTGACTGTGCAGTGCTCTGGTGCAAATTGCAGAGGCTAGTGGCAGCTGGGAAACAGGCAGTTTTACTCACTGCACACATGTTTTCTTTTCAGGCACATTTTGTTTCTAGTAGAATTGTAAAGTATACTTGACTGGGCATGGTTTAACACCGCCCCATCACTCTGGAGGCAGAGGCAGGAGGATCTCTGAATTTGAGGCCAAGCTAGCTTGGTTTATCTAGCAAGCTCCAGGACAGCCAGGACTACATAGAGAGACCCTGTCTCAAAAAACAAAAAAAGCAAAACCAACAACAAAACACTACCCTAAAAGCATGTGCAGAATAGCCATAGAATTCGTCTTTGCCAGTGAAGGCTGTCAAGGTTTAAGGTCTGCCTATTTAGCAAATAGTCAGAACATACCCACCAAGTTTAATACTCTCTCCTGGTCCTGTGTGAAATAAAACAAATGGAAGACACTTTACCTATTATTAAAGAGTGTAATATAAGTTGGGAAAGTATTTTTTCAAAATAATAGTTCATGTTAACTGTGCAAGAATCATTTAATCTTCAAAAAAACTTTTGTTGTTGTGGTTTTTTATTTGTTTATTTGTTTTTGTTTGGTTTTGGTTTTTCAAGACAAAGTTTCTTTGAGTTAACAATCCTGGCTGTCCTGGAACTCACTTTTTTATTCAAGACTGGCCTTGAACTCACAGAGATCTGCCTGCCTCTGCCTCCTTAGTGCTGGAATTAAAGGCGTGTATCACCACTGCCTGGGTTCTTATTTTTCTTTTTAAAAAATTTTTATTTTATATGTATGAATGTTTTGCTTGCACATATATGTGGGTGGGTGTGTGCGCATGCACTGCATGCATGCCTGGTATCTGTGAAAACCAAAAGAAGGCTCTGGGGCCCTTGGAATTGGAGTTCAGGATAGTTATAAACTGCCATGTGTGTGCTGGGAATTGAGCTAGGGTTCTCTGTAAGAACAGCAAGTGCATTTAACTGCTGAACCATTTCTCCAGCCCCAGCCCCTCATCCTTCATCCTAATAAAAAGGTTAGGTCAGGCTTGATGGCACATATCTTTGATTTCAATATTAGGAGGCAGAAGTAGATAGATCTCTGTGAGTTAAAGTTTAGCCTGCTCTGCATGGAGAGTTCTAAGCCAATTCTGGCCACATGGTGAGGTCACATATCTAACAACAGAAATGAAAGAGGTAAATGTAACCGCTTTTTGGCTTTGAGGTTAGGTGATGAATTTGACGAGGCCCCTGGCTGTGTTACAGTACCAAACTTTGGAAGGTAGTGTTTTCTCTAGAGAATGCAATAACCCTACCTATTTCCAAAATTGGAGAATCTATGTCAAACTGTTGCTTAAGTACAGCGTGACTCCAGATCTTCATCATTATCACCAAATCCCCTTGGGAGTCCTTGTGTGCCAATAGGGCAATGAAAGATAGTACACATTTTATTTTTTTCCCCAAATCTTTGAAATTTGGCATAGTTAAAGTTGGAGAAACATGCTCTAGTGATGATGTTCTTAATACAAAGTTTTCCTGATGAAAGCGCAATGTGTCACTTGATGCTGTGACTTGCTGTCCTTGTAATTAGGGGGAGTTACTGTGGCTACATCTCTATTTCAATAACTACTTCTTTTGCTTCCATTAACTTCATATGTTAATGGCTTGGAATTCCTGCAGTCAAGGATAGAAGAGACATTCACAGGTGATCTGATTTTTAAAACACTCTTCCCCCACTTTTAAATACTAAGGAAGCATCCCAAGTCAGAGATTTGATTTATCGCAAAGTCCCTCTGTCTCTGGTTCAGAATTCTCCTTTAAGGGAAACAAGAGAACGAGTGCTGCTTCATACATACTGTTCACTGCCGTCCGGGTACCTGTCCTTGAAATCTCCTGGTATACTAGTCACAGTATGGCAGATGATTTCAGAGGAATTGTGGCTTACCAAGGTCAGATTTACCTTAATTGAGCTTCCCCAGAGCTGACCTGATGGCCACAGACAGCATCTGTGGAAAGTCAGCTGTACTCGCCACCCACTGCACAGAGTCATGAAACTCCAGAGCTGGACGGAACCAGTTAAAAGACAAGCAGCTTGGTGTGCTTTTTCAGCTCCTCTGGACTTCTTCTGGACTTGGGTCCTTCCTGTTTCTAGCAGGCTTCATCACCACCCCACCCTCTCCTGTAGGGCAGACTGCATCAGCTCCCAGTAAGTGATGGTAGTATTTTTAAGTTCAGGCTGTAAATAGCTAGAGAACTAGACAGTGTTTCAGAAAAGTTATTTTGTGGATTAATTAGACCATTTTATCTTTTAACACATACAGAATTTAAATAATGGTTTGCATTTATTTGTTCCTACTTCATAGTTTGGCATCCAGATTTTTCAAGCTCTTATTTACAAGTTAATTATATTTGGATGAGGAAGCCTATAGGAGTTGTCCACAGCTAAAGAATTCCCCTGACCTCAGTGGAGGCAGAGTAGCCAGCCCTACTGGGTGCAGGCTTGTCCCTTCGTCTCCATTGCACTCAACAGTATGCTTGGGGAGGGGTTACTAACAGATTCTTGAGTCCTTCTCCTTGGGATTTTACTGGGATTTGGGGTTCCTGAGAAATTTTTCCTGGCTTTCTTATACCCGGAGGTTCAGATTGGAACTTTCCAAGGTCTATAATTCTGTTAACATTGTGGTCCTCATAGATCAGTTTCTTAATTCTAGGTCATTCTTTTTTTTTAAACTTATAGAAGAGCACACCTTTTATTTCCCTAATTTCCTTATCATATGAAGATTCTGTGTGTCCACCTCCTAAGAGTGGGTTTTGTGGCTGGATGTAAGAGACCACTTTCCTGGCGATCCCTGCTGCCGGTACTCTTGCTGCTACTGCACTGCCGCTGCCATCAGCATCTCACTTCCACACCAGGCTCTTCAGCATGGGGCAGGTGTGGGAGAGTGTTGACAGCATCTGGAGGTTGAGATTCTCAAAGGAGTTCAGGCTTAATGGCTTGAGATGTCCTTGCAGGAAGCTGTAGTGGAGTTAGGTCCTGCAGAGACGAGTTTGGAAAGAAAGCACTGTTCCCAGCAGTTATTCCGGCAGCTCTCACCTGGTTGCTGGCCTTCACCTTTGTTGTCTTCTAACTTCAGGTGATTTTCATACCTCACCTGCCCCATCTGAACTTTGCTTGGGAAGTAAGATGTTCATGAAAATGTGCACTTAATGTGATGCTGCGAGGTCACTAAGTGACATTCAGTATCACTTAAAAACATTGCTGCAGTAGGACTTCAGAGACTTAACCGCCACTAATTTGGAGTTAATGCCTTATGTTTTATAGCTACTATATAATTATAAATAGTATATAATTATTTATAGGGTAAACACAAAGAAAACTATTTGAATATAGAGACAACATCAATACATATAATGTAGCAAGTGTATCTCTCAATCTTTACTTGGCATGCATATATTCAAATGCTCCTAGGAAGAATTTGGTGCAGTCTGCCTAGAAGCAGATGTTTCATTTGTCCTGGCTATTGTACTGTGGCTGGTGTACATTGGTCAGTGTGGACACTGAAACTGTGGTTGCAAGAGGAAGTCATTCTGATAAGCTCACTTTGTAGCAACACAGATATAAGCGCTTTGGAGGACCAGTGCATGTATGCCTAGAGGACTGATAGCATCCCTAGTGAGCAGCCTTGTTTGCTGTCAGGGAACCACAGCAGCCAAACATCTCTGAACAACTAAGCTAAGCATTGGAGTGGCTTTCTGTGTAGTGAAAATAAGTTCTAAATAGCTCAAAAGGCTTCTGAATTTGTAGCAGCCAGTGTTCGTGTCATTAACTCCACTTTCTGTCTTGGACCTTGCTCTTGCTGCTCTCCCCTTTGGGCAGCCTTGCCTATCCACCTAGCTCATGGTAGCATTGGGTCTCAGAACCAGAGAAACTTCTCCATAGTGGTCTTCCCCTTAGTGTTTGCTCTAGTTATTCATTGCTAGACAACAAGCTGCTTCACACCTACTGGCACAGGTTACAACCATTTGATAATGTTCATAGGCTCTCTTAGATCACAGATGAAGAAAGGATATAGAAGATCATCTTGTCTTATCTTGTGGAGCAAGTACTGTTGAATGTCTTGATGTTAAAACTACCCAGAGATGCTTTTAGTCACAGACTGGAGTGAGCTAGCATTGTGGCTGGAGTTCTATAAGTGGCCTCTTTATGTGCTTGGATTCATTTCAGGATAGTGGTCCCAGTGTAATCACACCTATTATCAGGACTCTAGGATAACCTTTGTGACCCAGCCTGTAGTTGACATGGTGTTACTTTTACTCTGCTTCTTGGTTGAAACATCCGTGAATCTTGTTTTCAGTGGAAAGAGACAGAGGCCTGTTGATAAGTAGGAATGGTGTTAAGAAATTTGGAATCTTACTTTAAACTGCCTTATGTAGTAGTATCTCAGGTTGTCACTGCTTGTCTTCCTACTTCTAATATGGGTGCAGTGTTTTTATGTAGATAAAAGTGTTATTGCTACTAGTGTAATTAGATATGATATATGGTGGTTTGAAAGAAAATGGCCCCCAAAGGGAGTGGCACTATTAGAAGCTGTGGCCTTGTTGGAGGAAGTGTGTCACTGTAGGAGGAGGCTTTGAGGTTGCCTGTGCTCAAGCTATGCCTAGTTCAGTTCACTTCCTGTTGCCTGGGGATCAAGATGTAGGACTCTTGCCAGGCAGTGGTGGCACATGCCTTTAATCCCAGGCAGAGGAAGGTGGAGCTCAGTGAGGTCGAGGCCAACCTGGCCTACAGAGTGAGTTCTGGAACAGCTAGGACTGTTACATAGAGAAGCCCTGTCTCAAATAAGAAAGAAAGAAAGGGAGGGAGGGAAGAATCAAGGCGTTGTTGTGGTCATACTGCCTCTTCACAGCAATAGAAACCATGACTGAGACACAAAACTAGGTAAAATGTGTTTCATGTAAAGATGCTTCTTGTTCTGTGCTGATGTTTCAGTCCATGGAATAGAGATTTGTGAACTAAGGCCGTAGCCGGTTAGATCAGAGTTGGTATTCAGTATCCTGTCCCTTGTAATGCCTCTCATGAAGATGCCTTGTATCATATTGTATAATCACTGAGTGCTTGCATCTTTGTTTATGTTATACTAAAAAATGTAACTGTGTATCTTTAAAAGGTGTAGTTACCCAACTACCTCTTGCTGTTTCACCCTCAAAGATTTATCACCAGAGGTAAAACTTTGTGCTGGATGATTGTCATCTATAGTGATATTTCATTTGTATTTTAATAAGTAAAGCTTGCCTGAAGATCAGAGAGTAAAACAGCCTCCTTGGTCAGCCTTACAGACCTTGGCAGTGGTGTGAGACACACCCTTAATCCCAGTAGCCACACTAATTCGCCATAGAAGCTGGGTGGTGGTGGTGCATGCATTTAATTCCATCAATAGACAGGAATATAAAAAGGAAGGATACTCAGCTCAGTCTTATTCTGAGGATTTCTGGAGGCAGGATCGCCATTTCTGTCGGAGTTGGAGGTAAGAGCCAGTGGCTGTTGTGCTTTTCTGATCCTCTGGTTGAACCCCAGTATCTGTCTCTGGGTTTTTATTATTTGTGCTGTATTTGGTGTCCAATGTTTGGGGTAAGAATTCACAAAAAAAGCCATTTGCCTGAGGCTTTTTAGGCACTGGCACAG
>LOJH01004658.1:336-12452 GCA_001685095.1 Ellobius talpinus | reverse complement strand
GTAAGAATTCACAAAAAAAGCCATTTGCCTGAGGCTTTTTAGGCACTGGCACAGGCCAGAGCCATGTGTGGGGCTCCTGCCAGCCTAGGTTGTTTTTTTTCTTTCTTTCTTCCCCAAGCCTCTCAATTCCCTGTGGTTTTTTTTTTCAGACAACCAGCTCACTCTCTTCCTCTCCCTCTCTTTTCCTCTCCCTCTCTCTACCTTGGGTTGCGGGCTCTTTCTGAACCCCTTTCTCGGGCGCCTTCCAAACTAGGTAGCTGCCTTGAAATCCAGTCAAACTTTTCCTGTTCTACACAGCAACAGTAAGCCCATTGTTGGTAGATTTGGTAAGACAATTGGGAATTCTTAAAGGGAGAAATTAGTTAAAAGAGAGACTCCCCCCATTAAAAACTGGGCAAAACCATTACAATGGAGGAATTTGGGTCTCTATATGATAATATGCTAGACAGTTTGGAAATGGAATGATTAAATGAGAGGATATCTAATTTAGAAGGGATTTATGTAATGTCAGTTGTAAACACATCATCATTATCATTTTTGTCTTATCACTAGTGAAGCACACGTTAAACTTGTGGTCACTTTGTAATAGAATTATCCCTAACAACTGGATAGATTTTGTTAAAGGTGGTTTAGAGTCTGGTCCACAATTACAGTGGAGTACCTGGATCAGAGAAGAGGCTAAGATTATTGATCAACAGAGTAAAGCTAGAGGTAGGAACATCTTCCAAGATCAAATTCTTGGAGAAGGATACTATGCTTCTATAGAAAGGTAGTCTATGGATGATGACCACACCCTGGATTTATGCCATACAGCAGCTTTGAATGCTTGGGGGCAGAATTGGAGAAATAGGAAAGAAAATTGAGTCATTTACTAAAGTTGTGCAGGGTCCAAAGGAAGCCTTTATAGATTTCTTACAAAGTTTGACTTCACCAGCAAATGGTATGATACCAAATTCAGAACTAGACGAATAATAAATGAATCTCTGTCTTTTGAAAATGCCAGTTCTCTATGCAGAAGCATAATTAGGCCATTAAAGGTAAGGTCAGCACCTTTCTAGGAATGGATTCGAGGTACAATTGATATAGAATCTCAAGAACATGATGATGCATGGATAGGAGAGGCAGTTTCCAGAGGTGTAAGGAGAAATCGAAATGTCGAATGTTATAATTGTGGCAAACAAGGTCCCCTTAAAAGGTATTGTAGACAGGGTGTTCCTAGAAACAATCTTTTTTTCCTAAGAACAATCCATTCAAATGCCCCTCCCTTCAGTATTATGTGGAAGGTGTGGCAAAGGCAGACATTGGACTAATGAATGTAAGTTAATTAGGAATATTGAGGGTAATCCTTTACCATCAGGAAACTCTGTGAGCGGCCTCTCATAGTCCCCCTGCCATCCCATCGTAGAGTATACTCCTTCCCAGAGCAACTAAAGAACCTAATGCCTATTGTAAGGAACCATACTGTTATGGATAATAACTGTTTAAGTGAATAACAGAACAGCTTCAGAGCTGCTGACTGAGATGATCAAGCCTCACAGTATATTCCATTCAGGGCTTGACCATAATCCTAAATTTTTTTATCAGCACCCCCAATCAGCAGGAAGTATTCTAGAAAACTACACTCACATTCCCAAAAAATGGATTATGGATGTTTGTCTTTGTTTAGTGTGTTGGTTGCAAGTTGTTATGAATAATGGTCAGGAAAAAAGCTAAACAAGTGAGCTTTGATTTAGGTTTTTTGTTTTGAAAAGAATAAAAGGGAAAATTCTGTGGGATAATGCTCTTGTACATTGTAAAGATTTGTCACTCATATTGGTTTAATAAAGCACTAATTGGCCAGTAGCCAGGAAGGAAGTATAGGCAGGAAAACCAGACTAGAAGTATTCTTTCTGGGGAGAGGAAAGGTAGAGAGACAGTTGTCAGCCAGAAGCAGAGGGGCAAGATGAGAGACTGCCTTACCAAGCCATGTGGCTAAACATAGATAAGAATTATGGGTTGATTTAAGTTGTAACAGCTAGTTAATAATAAACCTGAGCTAATAGGCCAAACAGTTTATTATTAACACAAACCTCTGTATGTTTCTTTGGGACTGAATGTCTGCAGGACCAGATGGGTCAGAAACTTTGTGCTACAGTCGTTTGTCGACACTGAGTAGCAAGCGTAGTTACTCAGTTATGCATATGACCTCTTCAGATAGGCATTGCAGACCATCTTAGACCATCTCAGCTCCACTGGACAGACTCCATGGCTGACTCTGGCCTTCTTGCAAGGTGTCCTCACTTAAACGGTTAGTAGTTGGTGAAACTGTTGCCTGGGATGTCAGCCGAACCAGCTTGGGGATTCAGCACCTGCTGTTTCTCCATGTGGGCTCAGTCTCCTTTTGCATGGCTGTGTTCCAGGAGTGAACCTCCTGACAGGTTTTAGGCTCCAGTCTTGAAGTCTTCTACTGTCAAATCTGTTCTACTCTTTCTTGTTGAAGCAGTCACATAGAGCTGCCTAGACTTAGAAGCAGCAATAAACATTTGATTGAGAGTGTCAGTGTTGTATTATAAGAAGTAGCAGGGCTGGACAGTAGTGACACATGTCTTTAATTCTGGCATTTGGGAGTTAGAGGCAAGTAGATCTCTGTGAGTTTGAGGGCAGCCTGGTCTACAGAACTTGTTCCAGGACAGCCAGGGCTGTTATACAAAGGAACCCTGTCTCAAAAACACCAAAAAGAAAAAAAAATTAGAAAGAAAGAAAGAGCATATAGAGTGGGTTGAGTGCCTAGGAATCCAAGGAGTCAGGGCACCGTAGGCACTGTGAACTAGCTTGGTCATGCTGTGTACACAGGTAGTCTTGACCGTTAGGATCTGGGCTCCACAGTGACCAAGGCTTAGTCTCTGCTTCTTAGTGATAAAAGGAAAGGGACACTCAGCCATAACAGTCAAGGTAAAACTGTGTTTAGAGATGTACCATGGACATCTGAAATTAAAGGCTGCTCGTGTGCTAAAAGAGAGACAGACCTTGTGGAACCTGCCAGAAATGGTTATGGCTTTAACTGCTTGTTGCCTTTCAGTTATGAGAATTTATGCTGCTTTCCCAATGCTCTTTCTCTGAGATTTGTAGGAATTTTGCTCTTTATTGTAGATGATCAGTGGAAATCAGATTTATGGATGTTTTTCAAGCATTTCTAGTTAAGGTTTCTTCCTAACTGCAGCTGTGCGGCACTGACACTGTGCCTACCCTTCTAGTGTGGTTACCCTCCCTACTCTCTCGAAGGGTAATGCTGCACAGATAAAGCTGGCTGCAAGACACTGCATTTCTCTGGGTAAATAGCATGTTTATTTTGACTACAGGGCATCTCAAAATACTACTGCTGTGTGATATCCTAAAAGAGCATTTTTTCCCCCAGAGATTTTGTGTTTTGGACTTTGATAGTAGCATTACACGAGATATACTGCAGAATGACAGACGGAGCCTCTCCAGTGCCATGAGTGAATTTGGCAGGTTCCGGAGACATGTGAATAAGAACATGACTGAATGAAAGAACAGGATAATACTTGTTATGGTTCTGATCTTTCTAAATGTGATATTGGGACTTCAAGTGAACACATGCACATATAGAAAAGTACATGTATAAAAGTATATTTCTATATGTATGTCTGGAAAATATAGAAAAGTGAAAGTCTTAACCATAAACTCCACAGTCTCAAAGTGTTTGTTAATGTTGACAATTACCTAAAGCAGTGCCTTGCTTGTGGCAGTCTGATGAAGAGTTTGTGGACATGGTATCAGCACGTTTATCCACAGTGCTGTGGCAGAACCCCGCATTTTTCTGTGTGGTAGAATGAAGCTCATTTCCTTAGGCCGATGATGGTTACCTTTCTACTTCCCTGTGTATCCTGCGGGTGTTTCCATGGGATTTTGAGATAGCATCTCTCTTTTGGAAGTAATATGACCTTAACTGCTGCATATATACAGATTATGCTTATTTTATGGATAATTTCCACAAAGAATTCTCTCTCCTAATAATTCCTCTTTTTCCTCTAAAATAAACAGTAGGCTTGAGTGAGTGCAACTTCAGTTTCTCTCCCGTTTGTCTCAAGCTGGGAGGTTTTGTGCCCCAGGGATGCTTGGCATTGTCTGGAGACATTTTTTTTGGTAGTGACAAATGGAGATTGGATGCTTTTGTCATTTAATGCATAGTCAGATGCACAAGGCAGCAGCACTTTTAGCATTGCCTGGGTTGTAAAACCTGAAAAGGAAACCCACAATGGATGCTTTTTAAGTGTTTTTGTAAGTCTCTGGCATTTGGATAATGCATGTTTTTCATATATGTTTAAGTGAAAGATTACACATTAAGTTTCAGGTGCATTTGCTCTTTCCTGTTAATTTTTCTGGTTATTTCTTTCCTTGCCCAGTTTGCGCATTTTAAAAGTGGCTTAGATACTTAAAGAGCTTATGTTGTATAGCAGTCTTCATATATTCAGCAGCTTTAAACAGTAAAAGGACTGTGTGCAGCCACACCCAAATGCCTCTGTTGCTTGCATTGTCTGCTGTAGACTTAAGCAGTTCCTGATGGTCATTGTCATGTCCTACCCCCCAGCTAGCCCACCAGGACAAAGCAGGGAGTTGGCAGGTGTATGGATTGTTCATCTGCTGCCACACTCACCCAGTGCTCTGGCTCGGGGGTGGGGGTGGGGGTAAAGGCTACAGCCTGAAAAGCTTAGTGTGAGAACCAAACTTCCAAGATAGTTATCATTCTTTCTACCTTTTCAGCAATCTTGACTTTTTTTTTAACCCCCCCCAAGGTTTCTCTGTGTAACAGTTTCTGTTCTGGAACTTACTCTTTAGACCAAGTTGGCCTCGAAATCACGGAAACCCATCTGCCTCTGCCTCCTGAATGCTGGAATTAAAGGTGTGCACCACCACCCACCCGGCAACAATCTTGACTTTTAAAATGGCTTTTCAGTTTTAGTGACCTTATCTGCTCATTGATAATTTCAAAAAAGTAGACATGTTGTTAAAGGCACTTATTGTCTGGAGGGTGAGGGTTCAGGGTATATCAACCACCCTGCTACCTGGAAACTTTTATCAGGTTGTTGTAGAAAGGAGCAGCGGAAAATTGAAACTACGTACCCTGGAGAATTTTATTTTAAAAACATTCTTAACCTGAAGTAAAACAAAACAGCACAGATATTTTCATGTTATCCCAATGTGGCCAAGATGTCCTTCCCCCCCTTAAGTTCATGCAGGGTATGGTCACTTTCAAAGATGGAGATTAGTTTTATAATTAATAAAAAATGTTTAGACCATTTTTCCAAATTAAGAAGGAAGTGGTTGTGTTGGAAAAGCAGTTTTGCCCATGATCCCAGAGTTTCTCATACTGTCTCTTAAGATCTTTTGGAGAAAGCACCACTGTGGTGCGTAATGCAGTTTGAGCTTTGGGTAAGGACCCCTAAGGTAAATGTCCTTCCTGTCTGTCTACGCAGGACCGCCTGTGGGAGGTGCAATTTCTGGCTTCCGGGTGTATTGTGGCAGGATGGGGCAGGGAAGATGGAAAGAGGCAGTGTGAGGGCAGCCATTGTCTTCCAGTTTCATCTTCTTGCCTTTTGGAAGTAGCTCTACCCAAAGGGGAGGGATTTATAGTATATCACCAAATTATCCTGATCAGAATATCCTCCATTACATAAGGTAAATCTTTTAAATATTTTCTGCCAAATGAGAATTTATAGTCGATTTGTGCATGTCTAAATTATGCTCGATTAAAGACCACAAATTCAGTTTTTAAAATTACTGGAAAAATCACAGAAATGTAATGTAAATGAATAAGCTCAAGATATTTAAGGGTAATTACACTACACTGGTGCTGACTGACTGGAAAGAGAGTCAGGTAAACTGCAGAAATTTTGGGGTTAAGCTTCTGCAGTATTTCCCTGCAGGTCAGTCCGTGGTCTGTCCCCCCCCNTCCTTCCTTCCTTCCTTCCACTACCCCCCCCATGTTAAAAGGTCCTGAGTTTTTGTGACTGTGGCCTAGGTTTGTTATCTCACAGGAGGTGACAGGCACATATATATATTCTTACTGATAACAGTGTCACAACAGCATGGGATATAGACTTATATCTCATTAGCCAACTCTACTGATGTTTTCCAACCATGATTGATGGGACATTGTAAATTTATAGTGACAGTGTGTCCTCATTGATACAATGGTAGCCTATAGAGTTGATAACTAGAATCAGTAATGTGTCAGGAAGAGGATAAAGAGTTAATGACACTACTAATAAAAGTGTCTTCTTGGGGTTGAGATCTCATAACTTAGTTGTCGTTTTTTTAACACAGTAAACTTTTAGGAGACTCCCTCGTGGAGTGTAGCTCTGTGGTAGAGTGTGCTGAGCTCTACCTGGCCCAGCACTGACCTGTAGCTCTCTCTGTAGACAATGCTGGCCTTGAACTCACAGATATCCCCCTGCCTCTGCCTTCCAAGTGCTGGGATTAAAGATGTGTACCACCACAGCTCAGTGAGACTAAAGTTTTTTGAAAAATTGCTAGTTATATACAATGTTGATTTTCAAAATGTACTTCCCACTATTTTAACTATACTCATTTCCACATCTGGCAAATGCTTTTTTCTTAACTACCATTCTCTGCTCAAACTATGGCTGTCAATACACACACTTGGTCTCACAGAGGGTGCAGCCCCGTGGGTGTGAAGGATGATCCATTCTGGAAGTGCTGTGGCAGAATGGTCTGTACTTGCTGTCAGGGCCTCTGCTTTCACAGTTGGAACCTTTGCTAGTGACTGCATACTAGTCCAAGTGATGAGCTGATGCAATTATTCTGCACTCTTGTTTTTTGTTTTTCAAAAGAATATTTTTAAAAGCTACATTAAGCCAGGCAGTGGTGAAGCATGCCTTTAATCCCAACACTCAGGAGACAGAGGCAGGATCTCTGTGAGTTCAAGGCCAGCCTCAAAGCGAGTTCCAGGACTGCCAGGGCTGTTACACAGAGAAAACCTGTCCTCCCCCCACCCCCCACAAATGCTACATTAAAATAGGAAGCTTGGAGCAGTGTTTTAAAAATGAAAACAAGCTATTTGTAGTAAAACCAAGTGAAAGAATGTGCAGCAAGAAGTATCTTACAGTAAAGGGAGATGAAGAAATTTAACAGCGCTGACAACCAGCTGCTGACAGCCAGACTGTTGGTGGTGAGAGAAGCAGAAAAAGAAAGGCCAGTAGTAATTAGTTAAAAAAAAAACCCACCAAAGAAACAAACATGTAGGGTTTGTGTACTTCACAAGACTGCCACAGTTCCATCCCCCAGGTGAAGACAGGGCACGTATGGCAGACTGAGGTCACAGAGAACCTTCTGTGTGATGTTCAAGTTGTCTGTCTCCTTCTCCCTTCTCTTTTCTTACACCCTGCTCAACTCCTTCCCCTCCCCCATGTTATTTTTGCTACATTTGCTGTTTTAACCTGTCAGTTACAAAATAATTACTATGTCACTGTGGCTGGCGGCTCATATAGGAAAAAATCTGCCCTCTTTTAATCAAAGGTGATTACAGTTTCCCCTGTCTGTTAACGTGCTTGTTGAGAAATGAGAATGCATTAGTCTCAGGCTGATGTGGGAAATGAAAGGCAGCAAGAAGTGGCACCATCGTTGTCACTCCAGGCGTGTCTAATGAATCGTGTTTCCATGTTCTCCTGGTCACGCCAGACAGTGCCCTCTGCCAGGGCTAAGCCTCCTGTAAAATGCTCTGTAAGATTATTGCAGCAAGAACAAAAATGCTGCCTGAGTGGGGGTTGGGGTAGAATGCCAGTGGATGGCTGCATTTCAAACAGTTCCAGCTGGGAGGATTACTCACAGTGATAGCGGTGATGGACAACTGTTGGAGCTTTAGTGCAAGAGGCAATTTGGGGACCTGTCCTGTCAAAATTTTAGTAGCATGCTGGAGTGTGTGTTTATGTTTCAAAGCAGGTTGTCTCTGAAGAGTAGAAGGAATAAATACTTTTAATTTTTACTGTTTAATTGAACAACATTGAAATGCAAAGATTGAGTCTTCTTGACAACATGCGACCATCTTAGAGGAAGTTTATATGAAGCATTAATGCATTTAAGTGAAAATGCCATAACTGATTCATATGTGTGTGTATCATACACATGTGTGTGCTTTATAATGTGTATTTTTATGTGTGCATCGTATATCAACCATATATGTGATTTTTGTTAATATTGAACATTTCTTGGTGCCTGGTACAGTAGCTCATACCTATAATCCTAGAACCCTGGAAGCTGAAGCAGGAGGATTGTCATGAGTTTGAGGCTATTCTGGGCTATACTGTGAGACTCTCTTCAAAAACAAAAATAAAAAAAGCCCCACATTTATATATCATGACGATCCTCTGTAATTTCAGAACATGTAGCTGTTTAATCAACACCAGCCTTACTTAAGAGTTTAAGTAGCAGTAACACATGCTCACAAAGGAAACCTAAAGTTTACAGTGAGGTGAAGATTGCCCTCCCAGGAGTCAGAGGTCACTGCCAAGCTTGGATTACCCTACAGTCCCTTGTCCATTTATTCATTGAGTAATTTAAGAACACAAATTAAAATGATAGTGGTCATTCTAAAGTGCTTGAGAAGAGTGGTGAGTGGGGATGAACTTGGATTTCTGAAGTCAGTGCCACATTTGAGGATTTCTTTTTCAGTGTGAGCAATCACAGCAACATTGGGCTGTTTTCTGCACAGCTGTCTTCTGAAGGTCTTGCTCAGTGCATCTAGAAATCTAATTCTCTGACCTCCTTTAGTAGAAAATTTACTGGCTTTACACAAGTCCTGTGATCCTTTGAAATGCTAACATGGGTCATGTCTCAACTGCCACAGTGCTGAGCAAAAACCTTCATTAAAATTCAGGTTATCATGCAACTGACAGAGGACCCATGCTGTTAGAGACTCCTTAGGAAGATGTTAGCCTGGTAAAATGCATGTCACAGCCACTGCAGGGTTGCAATCCTTCAACGCTGCAAATAGGTCAGAGCAAACAGCATTTCTGTTTCTGTTCTGTCCCTAATATTTTATCCTCTGGTCCTTATTTGACCAATGAATTGACAATGGAAAAGCTAAATGCATTTCTGATATAGATTTGCTAAGTGAAGCCAAATGTTCTACATCCATGAGCAGTTCAAGAGAGCAGCATATTGAGTGGGTTGGATTTGATATAAATAAGTCCATTTAGTTATTAATGACTTCAAATAGATTTTACAAGGCAATCAATGACAGCAAAATGATGATCAGTCAATGATACTGTGTGTAATTGGATTTTTATGGGCATGATGCTATATTTCAGAATTAATGTGACATTATGCTACTTTGTTACTCAATTTTTTGTTAAGTCAATTTTTTAAAGAAATCAGATACGTTAAAAATTCTCTATCTTAACTGTTATTTGGTACAGTCCGTTGTGAAATTGGTAAGTGCTATCTTATAATCTCTGCTCTTTTTACAATTCTTGGGGAATAGATGTGAGAATTGGAAAGTTTCAGTTTTTAACTAGTTTTATGCATTGAACAGCACAATTGAAAACAAAGACTAGGGGGGCAGATTCTCAAGTCTCCCTTTAGATCATGTTCCCTTAGCCAGGTGCCACAGCAATCTAACAAGGGACAGTCTTCTCCTGTGCCTTGCTTTTTAGTGTATTTGTGTTTGTGGATTTGAACAAAAGTTCTTTTTTGGTAGTTTAATTGGCTACATGAGGAAGTCTATTTTCTACTAGTGTACCGCCCCTTCCTCCCTCATCCGGCTTTTGCAGTGGCCGATGTGCTTGCTGAAATCAATGTTCTGGATAACAGATTTCAGTAGTTCTAATGCCTGAGGTTAAAAAGCAGTAGGGGAGTAAGAAGTGTTTCTGATGTCTAGATGTTCATTTCAGCTGTTGCTGCAGTAGTGATACATTAAAGAGACCAAGTGTCAAAGCTCAGAGGGAACCATTCTGGTTTAGATTGTGCGCAGGGTGAGGATGGATGCAGGAGCTGAGTGCTGCTGTCTGCCTCTCTTCCCCACTTTCCCTGCATCTCTTCATCATCAGTTTTGCTTCTGGAACAGAGTGGTGTCTTCTGGGAAACTTCAAGCCACTGAGTGTTTGCTGCTTTGACATTTTGCCACATTGACACTTGGAACCTTTTATATGGCCTTTCGTTTAAAGAAGCATATTAATTCTGCAAGATGCAATGTTTTAAAAGTTGGGAAACATTATAAACTGAAGATTTTGAGTATTTGGATGCTAAACAGTGATTACTGCTATTTAAAATTTTCTTTATAGAATAGTGTCTTCTACAAACCATTTAATACTTTCACAGTTTATCTGAACTAGCTTTACAGTCCCAGCAAGGTTACCCTGTGCCAAGAGAATGTGTCTGCACACAGTAGCTGCCGCAGCACTTACTTTAGTTGCCATTCTTAATTCTGCTGTAACACTTAAAATAGCAGGAAGGGTATGTTTGCATCTAGGAATTCTTTATTTTGATTGACACTTTCCACTCTTTTATTATACAGAGCTATTTGGTTTCTTGTGCCTTTTTCTTCTGATACCAAGAGTTTAAATTGATAAATATAGCCTATAAAACAGTTTTCTTACTACTTTTTTATTCATATAGATTAATATTTAACTGGGAAGCTTTAAGTCTAGATTTAAAATGTTGTACTTATTTAATCCCAGCACTCGAAAACACAGAGAAACCCTGTCTCGAAAAACAAAAACAAACAAACAAAATGTTGTATTTATCACTGAATGATTTGTAGGACTCATGAAGAGAAAGCCTAATATGCTCACATGTCCCTACACACTTTGTGACTGTTGCCTTTGTCCTCAGTCTGTAGGTTTCCTTCTCATTCATGAGAACCCAAATCCACTATTAGTATAGTTGCCTTACCACAACTAACTCTTGCTTGAACCTCAGTATCAAATACGATGAAGTGCTGCCCTGAGGTCCTCCCCCCCAAATATATATTTAGGAAAAGAAAAAGAATTTTAGGACTTCATGGACATTGGATTCTTTTGGAGTTACTTATAGGTCCATGGCATAACTTACTTCAAAGTAAGCATGCTATTTCCCTCAGACTCTAAGCATTTCTAAAATTATAAATCTTGGGAGCAATTTAATATTGTAGCTAGAGTTAATTTTTAGCACTCTGTCCAAATTCTTTATAATCCTATCTAGATATGTTTTTGTTTAAACAATGGTGCATAATTCAAATACTTTTGGGAATCATCTCAGTCTAGTTATTACTTTATAACACCTTTGCTTCCCCCTCCCCCAAGACAGGGTTTCTCTGTAGCTTTGGAGCCTGTCCTGGAACTTGCTCTGTAGACCAGGCTGGCCTCAAACTCAGAGATCCACCTGCCTTTGCTTCCCAAATGCTGGGGTTAAAGGTATGCACCACCACCACCTGGTTTACCTTTATTATTTTTAAGTAGAAATCCCTCAAAATTGAACTCTGAGACTTAGGATAGTTGCTTTGAGAGTATTAACAAGGACTCACGCTTTGAAGGATGGAGAGGCCACTGAAACCTATTCTTTTTTTTCTTCATTCCCACTTCATACCTGTGGTCAGTATTTACCTTTCCCATTCTGTTCCCTGTGAGATTGAGATCAAATCCTTTGAATTAACTCATTAAATTTGCATTAGAAAAAATGTGTCAAAGTTTCTTTTTATTTGGATGTCCTTTTTACTGGTTCTTTTTTTTTCTTTTTTCTTGTTTCTTTTCAGTTGTGGAAGAAGGACTCTGGGAAAATGGCCTTTCCTACGAATGTAGGACGCTGCTCTTCAAAGCAATCCACAATCTTTTAGAAAGGTAAGAAAGGGGGCAGTGGCGTGGCTCTGAGCTCAGGATTGCCCAATTCCACTTGGGCTTTAGAGACGGGGTCATTTGCAGCATGAGAGTTACGTGTGTAAATTTCCTGTTTGTTTTCTGTTTATAGAAAAGCTTTAGGGACTGTATATAGAATTGTGTGTGTCTTCTCTCCCCCCCGCCCCAGTCCATACATGTTTTTTGTTCGGTTTCTACTGTTTATTTCTGGAACCGTTCACAGACTCACCAGCATTGTTCTTTTTATGGTTTGACTACTTAAGTATATGC
>LOJH01004657.1:18265-32519 GCA_001685095.1 Ellobius talpinus | reverse complement strand
GCCTCTGCCTCCCAAGTGCTGGGATTAAAGGCGTGTGCCACCACCGCCCAGCTAGATTTTATTTTTCAAATTTGCCAGTCTCTGTGTGGTTGCTCATGACTATAATGCCAGTACTTGGGAAGCTGAGGCAGGAGGATTGTTGTCAAGAGTTTGAGGTTGGCTGGGCTACATAACACATTTGAGACTAGCCTGGACCATATCTCAAAAATCAAAACAAAACAAAACAAATACAGGTTAAGTTGCTAAACGTGTGTACATATGTTTCATAACATACTATCCAAACCCCTTGATGTTTCCTTATGATGGACAGCTTTTTTTTATTTAGCTACTGGAAAACTATAAATGAACACAGCAAGTGTGTGATTGAGAAAAAAAAGTTTGTCTTCACACAATATCAAAAGAAGCATGTCCTTCCACCCATCTCGGCACCCAGATACCTGAGGGTGCCACAGTTGTAAATATTTACAAACTTTTCCACACACATAGATCTGTATATTGTTCTTTTAAAAAACATAAACAAGGGCCTGGTCTGTTTTCTTCAGCCCTGATAAGAACTGCTAACATCTCTCTGGGCAGTGGTAGCAAATGCCTTTAATCCCAGCACTTAGGAGGCAGAGGTAGGTGTATCTCTCTGAGTTTAAGACCAGCCTAGTCTACAGAGTGGGTTTCAGGACAACCAGAGCTATACAGAGAAACCTTAAAAGAAAACAATATATATTATATATAATTATATATTATATAATATATAATATAAAAGAAAACAGTATATATATTTAATGGAATATATATGCTGATAAGCTCTGGATTCAATTGAGAGACCCTGTCTAAATGAAGGAGGTGGAAAACAATTAAGAAATACCCTCAATGTCAACTTTCGGCCTCCACACACATACATATACTACTGTGCAAATGTGTGGACTCACACGGATGTGAATGCACATCATACAAACACACAGAAAGTGGTAAAGCAAAGTAAATAACTCTAGCATGGTAGGGTATAACTATTTTACCATTTTTTCCTAATTCTGGTTTTGTTTTGTTTGAAGACAGGGTCTAACTACCAGTCTGGCTAGACTCTGACTCTGCTCCTCAGGCTTCAAGCCTCCTAAGTGTTGGGATTACAAACTTGGCCCAGCAAGCCCAGCTGAGGAATTTTAGAGTGTAGGTCTTCCTAGTGCACAGGCTTCAGATCAAAGCAGCCAGGTGTCCTTTACATTCATGTTCCCCAGTGACACATCCGTCCTACCTACCCTCTGGCTCCCTCCCATCCCACTGAAGTAGATTTAAGACAAAAAATATTCTTACCAAGTCCAACAGTCACCTGAACTGAAAGACAGAGTGGAATTTGCTGTGGAATTGTCTTCTTAAAAAATCTTGTCCTCTTTTGATCTCGTAATTGGATGAGTTCTTCAGGCTACTACCTGAACAAATAATACACTATTTAAACTTGTCCCGACAGTGGTGACACATGTCTTTAATCCCAGCACTTGGGAGGCAGAGGTATGTGTATCTCTGTGAGTTCGAGGCCAGCCTGGTCTAGAATGAGTGCCAGGACACGTTTCAAAGCTACACAGAGAAACCCTGTCTTGAAAAACCAATAAACAAACAAATAGACAGACAAACTTGTTCCAAGCTCCATTCCATAGTGACTTACTAGAGAAAACATTTTTGCTCTGCAGCCTTGTGCTCTTCAGGCCTAAAAAGTTTAGCTCTAGGAGAAGTTGCCATTTTCCCTGTGGGGGACAACAAATATGCTATTGAGTTGGGAGTTAAGATCCCCTTTTGGCTCTTTGGGTGGCTCTTTGGGGCTCGAGATACGCTTGAGTTAACAGGCTAAGAGAAAGGAGCAACTGTTAGGAGGTGTGATTGATCCAGTTTACCAGGAGGGCATTGGCTTGTTCTCCACACCAGAGGTAAGGAAGAGCATGGCTAGCATGCAGGAGCTCCTTTAGGAGCTGGATGTGAAATAACCAAGATCCTTCAAGAATGAAAGCATGGGCCACCCCTCCAGGTAAAGAGCCACTGATGTGCTTGCTGGGGCTGGAGGGAAGAAAAGAAATGGGTCGAAAAAGATGTTATAAATACCAGCGAAGGCCACATAACCGGCTGCAGAGATGAGAGTTATATTTCACCTGCGTGTCTCTGTTCTATTTGTTAGGAATACACTTGTGCATACACTAAGTAGATATCCATGGTTTTATTTGAGTGTAACATCAATTGAGATAATATAAAAAGTCAAGGGTAGTGAATCTTTATCATCATACTTAAATTATGGGATGGTAGAAGATGAAACAGTCTTCAAAGGATATTGCTCCCCAAGCTCTCTGGAGCCCAGAGGATTGTTTTCCAAGTTTACAATGCTGGTCATTAAAGATGTAAGATTTGAAATTTTCTTTGTTGTATTTGATGACTTGTAGCGATTTTTCTCATTCAAGATAGGAATGTCTGTTTGGTTCTGTTCCTTTAGAGAACCCTGACCAAGTCAAACTATGGTACCAGGAACATGGGATACAGTTGTAGTTGACTTGATGGTGATAGCCAATCACATCAGATTGAGAAGTTGAGCTCCCACCAATCACTGCCTGTGTCAGGGATAAAAGAGAGAGGCCATTCTGGCAAATGTGTTCACTAGCCTGGTCTGGATTCTGGTATACCTTTTTACAAAAAATACTTTTGGTTTGTTCATGTATTCTTTAGTTCAACACCTAGATTATTTTTTTCCAAACAGTATGGCTCAAGTCTAGCCAATACAACATGAACGGAAAGTGTTGACTTTTTCTGATTGTTTTAAGCTTCCAAAAACAGAACTAAAGTGGATAAACTGAGATTTGAATAGGGGACAGAATGAAGGCAGAGAAACAGATGGATGACTGCCTTTGTCATGTTTCTCTTGCCTTTTCCTGTCATGTTGTGTGTTACAGTTCTGACTGACAGTTGGGAAGCTGGAAACCAAAGGGGTCACTGTATTAAGGACTGTTGCAATGTGTTTGCATGTTAGGTTTCTGACAGACGTGACAAGTTTGGACACTGTTATCTGGATATGTCTAAAATGAACAGGGCACATTGCGGGGTGAAGACAGGCATTCTTGGCACAGTCCCAATAGGTCAAAGATGCCAAATTATTCAGAGGCAGTAAGATTACAGAAGTGGTTCTCTTCTTCAGCAGGAGGCAGCCATATTGCTGACCTGCCTATGGTGGCCCCAATGACAAAAATACTTACAATATGCAACTGGTGTATGTCTTTTCCCCCTAACGTAGCTGTCTGAGCTCAATCTTTTGGGCCTGACACAGAGTTAGCATGCAAATGAATTTTGAAAGCTCTTTCTTTTACCCACACATAAAATACCAATCTAGATTCATCCAAAAGAGCCACAGGATGGTGTCAAATAATTTCACTTAGCACCAAACAATTGGATCTGACTTTTTCTTTCTTTGCTAACCTTATAACTTTGAGCATTAACCAAAACTCAGAAATTCCCCAGGGCTGACATATGAAGGAAAATGAGGTCTCTGGTTGCTTCTCCACCATCAACTAACACCAAGTGTAAACTAAAGCCTACCAAGAAAGGTGTGAATTACAGAAATATCCTGAAAATGAGTAGTGCTTATATCATTTAAGAACCTAGATTGTGCATAACAGTTTAACTCTGCAGCTAGAGACCTGAATTCAAAGCCCAGCTTGTAATACTTATCTATGCATTAGATTTGGTCAAAATAGACATCATTAGCTGTGTTTTGTCTTATGCTCTGTCAGTTGCATCATACATGATTGATTGATTGATTGATTGATTATGTTTTTTTCATGAGACAAGTTCTCTGTGCAACCCTAGCTTTCCTGGAACACACCTGTAGACCAGGCTGGCCTCAAACTCAGAGATCCAACCTGTCTTTGCTTCCTGAGGACTTTGATTGAAGGCATGCACCACCATACCCAGCCATACTTAGTTTATTGTTTCAAATTTAGGTTTGTGTTATTACTTAACCATGTTAATTAGTCTATGCTGTTTTCTATACAGTTTGAACTCTTATCATATACCTATATACATAGAAACTCAGTAAACATTAACAAAATCTACATTTATTTGTTGGATATTTCCTATCTCCTGAACTAAAAGTACATTAAGTAATAAATGCAGGATGAAGAATGAGAAGTCACACACAATTGCCAACACCATGCAAATATGTATTCAGGATTGTATTTCTCAAGTATTTCAAACCAATATGAATTGCAGAAAGAGGCCAATTGGAACAACTAAATGATATTTGGAATAAAATCATTTGGCCTAATTTTCATAACCACAGATTTCAAGGAATACCACCATCCATGCCAGGTGTACCAGACTATTCCATTATCGGTCTCTGCTGTGTAGGGGCCCTGATAGTACACCCCATTCAGGTTTGCAGAGTGACACCTAGTGGAAGAACAAAAGAAAACAGAACAGTCAGAAGGAAAGTGCATCAGAAACTTTATCTTGCTAAGAAACAATTTTGATATTAATTGTTGATATTCTTTTATCATTTTCCCAAACCTTAAACTTCTATACAAACAAATGTCATTGTTTAAGCAAGTGAGTTTTGGTCCCATCTCAAACCATCACAGACCACTTGGAGTGTGTTGAAAAAGAAGCATTTCAGTTCTTAGTAGCCTTTTGTGGCCACCATAAGCCTATAGGAGTGGTACTATTAGGAGGTGTGGCTTTGTTGGAATAGGTGTGGCCTTGTTGGAGGAAGTATGTCTCTGTGCAGTAGGGGGGAGCTTGGCTGTCTCCTTTGCTCAAGCTTTGCTCGGTGTGAAGCTGAGACTATTTCCTGTTGTCTTCTGATCAAGATGTAGCCTGTATCATGTCTGCCTGCATGCTACCATGCTTCCCAACATGACAATGGACTAATCTCTGAAATTGTAAGGTGCCATCTCAATTAAATGTTTTCCTTTATTTAATTGAGTTGCCGTGGTAAGCCAGGAAGTGGTAGCACACACATTTAATCCCAGAACTTAGGAGGCAGAGGCAGGCAGATCTTTCTGAGTTCAAGGCCAGCCTGGTTTACAGAGCTTTTTCCAGGACAGTCAGGGCTACACATAGAAACCCTGTCTTGAAAAAAACAAACGAACAAAAAAGTTGCTGTGGTCATGGGGTTTCTTCACAGCAATAGGAACCCCAACTAAGACACCTTTAAACAAAATAGAAAAAGAAGCAAAGAAAAATGGCGTTGTAACTTTCACCTACATCTTCCTGGTTGAACAGTGTTAGCCTCGTGCTTGGCCACAAGGGCACAGTAAAGACGTGGGGATAAGCAAAGTAAGACAAGGGGACAAGTGGCTCTACTGCAGCTTCCGGAGTAGTTTGTACTTCCAAGTTCACCAATCTACAGTCGAGATATGACTTTCATGATTCAGATTCCCTTCTTTCCCTTCTTTGGTTTTTAGCATATCAATTATTTGCATCTTCAAGATAAGCAAACAGAACCTAAGCCTCCTTTTAAAAACTTCCCAGCTATCAGCAAATAATATTTTGTTTGAGTTGTCAAGTTAATTTTTCACATACACTGAACCAGTCTAGATAGGTCTGGTCTGTTAGGTTATTGTAAAATTTAAACATTTCCTTCTCCCTCCTTTGGGGTCTGCATACTCGTCTGTCCTTGGCATACACAAATTTCATGTAACAGTTTATAGTCATTTTTCTGTTATAATATTAATCACCATCTATTATTTATTGCTATAACTAATGAAAAGATATCAGACTGTAGGCTATGAGAAGAATACTCAGAACTTGTTCTGAGAAAAAAGAAACAAACCATTGAATCAGAAAAGCATAGAATTCATTCATAACTGCAAAGTAGCAGGCTTGGATCACTAAGCTTGTGATTTGCTTTCACTGACCATCCTGGCAGTTCTCCTAATTTAAATAGCAAGGACTAATTGAAACCATGCCTGCTAAGTCTGCAGGGATTCAGTATCCACTGTGTTTCTAAAGTACCATGAGAAGTAACATTTGAAAAGGAAAACCCCCAGAGTACCTAGAATAAATATTTGGATACATTTATATAGAGAAACTATTATATTTGGTCTGATTTGGAGCCTATTGAGAAATGGGCTGTAGGGTCCACTACTTAGTATTCTGAGGCCAATGTTCCAGTATCCTTCAGTTTCTAGCCTAAACTTGACACTAGTTATTAAAGATTGACGCTCCAAGGTAAAGACGTGTTTGGGGGAAAAGGCAGTGTGGTGGTGGTCACCAGGAAGAGATATGACTTGCAAAACATGAGGCCTGAAAGGCAAGGGAGGTAGCAGTGAGGGTTTTAGTTATTTTTCTCTTAGCTGTGACCAAATACCACAATGTAAAGAAGTACTGGTGATGGCTCGTCATTATGGGGCTTAGAGTCTTTCCCAGTGGAAAAAGCAGAGGGTGTTAAGCATCAGTGGTAGGAACACATGGCAGCTGTTTTTTAGATGACTTTGAGTAAGAAGTGGAGGGCTCCTACCTGGGTAGAGCTGGACAATAAATACAGAAACCTGTATTTATTCGAGCCTCAATACTGAGAAACACTGAGAAGCTCCAAAAATTCCCATCAATTAGAATGCGACACAGAAAACAAAGAGTTAAGGCCACATTTCGGGAACAATTTCCTTTCTCTCTAGAGTGACCTGTTTTTCCTGGGTAGTGCCAGCTACTAAATTGCCTTTTTTGATCTTTCCAACCCATTTCTAAAGTTAACTATATCATTTATTTGCCTTCCTTGTTATTTGTGAGACTGCCATTCATTCAGGAATAGAACAATCCAACCAACTGGATGATGTACACACTCTAGGTCCCAGTAATATTAATGATGATTTCTTCAAGTCTGTCCAAAATCAGTCATTAATGAATGTTTGCAAATGACAAGTTGTAAATGCTGCTTACTTACAAGAAAAGGAAGTAAAAAAGAAGAGGGGAACCGTCTTTTTTTTTAAAGAAAAGGAAGCTAAGAGGAAAGAGATGTTTCGCCATGTTTCACGTTAGCACAGTAGAAAAAAATGATTTAATGATCTTCCTTCTCTGCTCCCTCACACTGTTGTGTGTACTCTATCTCCTTAATAAACGGCCAACTGTTAAACAGACTCAATTTTTGGAAAAGTAAAACCCAGCAGGAAGCCTACTGTTTTTACAACCGCATACATTTCCCTTAATTTGATGAAAATACCTTAAATTCATTGTATCTGCATTGAAATCTACCTCTTTAAAGCCAGCCAGGTATGGCTGTTTCCACCTGTAATTCCAGCACTTGGGAGGATTGCCACGGGTTTGAGGACAGACTGCAGACTGTACTGCGTAGTAAGGCCATGTCTCAAGTAAGCAAACTAAAAAAATAGTAATTTATTAAAAGCCAACACATCACAGCAAGCGATGTTATAGTGAAGACTCTCATGGTTTTTAGAAATTTTAGCATGCATAGAATAGATCCACTCATAGCATATAGAGTCTACTTTTAGCATGTATAGAATAAATCCACTCACAGCATAGAGTCTAATTTTAGAATGTACAGAATAGAGCCACTCATAGCATATAGAGTCTAATTTTAGTGTGTATAGAATAGGTCCAATCATAGCATATAGAGCCTACTTTTAGCATGTATAGAATAGATGCACTCATAGCATACAGTTTATATTATGAGATACTTTATTTACACTAAAAAATATATAGATTATGGGATTTACATGGATAGTCCAGTTGTATGGAAAACACTATACTCCAAAATTGCCTAAGATTTCTTAATGGAAAGTTTAGGTGTCCATACATTTTGAGGTGGCTCCTGTTTTCTAAGGAAAACAGAATATTTCCAAAGCTGATGCTTCATCCCACATTGTCCCACACCTGCTCTGGGTCACTTTTGAGGAAAACTGCATGGAGTTTCCATCTGTACCTAACTGATCCTGCAAAAATGCAGCTTGGGAAACCAAAAAGGAACCAGAGACATTTGGTCCAGAGATGAGACAACTCGAAACGATATAGTGTGCTACCTCTCATTCGCGGCCTCAAGAATTCTGTTGAAATGGAATCACAGCTACTCTATGGCTACTGAGAGGGAACCAGGCAAGAGGGCAGATTTCAGCTAGGCACCGTGAGTGGTACATGTCTGGTCTATAGTTCCAGCCTTTGGGAGGAAGAGTCAGTGGTGGTATTAGGGCTCAAGGTCACTCTCAGAGCACTGGCTGCTCTTCCACAGGTCCTGAGTTCAATTCCAGCAACCACATGGTGGCTCACAGCCGTCTGTAATGAGATGTTGGTACCCTCTCCTGGCATGCAGGCATACATGCAGGCATACATGCAGGGAGAACACTGTTAACATAATAAATAAATAAATAAATCTTTAAGAAAATGTTTAAAAACATTTTTAAAAACAGAATGAGCTTGATGATAGTGGTGAAATATTCAAACAGCAGCTATGGTAGGATTAAGTGTTTGGAACATTGTAGCATTTTTTCTTACATTGGGAAGGCTTGCATTAAATGAACTAATAAATGTCACGGTGAATGAAAAGTAGCTAAAATTAGAGCAGTAACAGGGATTATCTCGTAAGAGATGAGACAATGAAGAGTTAGTTGGTTCAGAGAGTGCCACAAGTTCCTTCTTCCTTCCTCCCTTCCTTCTCTTCTCTTGCTTTCTTTTTAAAAAATTTTAAACAATAAACTTCATTATAAAAACATTCAAATTAGAAACATCACTTTGGGTCTAGTTGATTTCAGTGCATGGTGCTTTTTATTTATTTTTTGTTTATTTTATTAAGGCAAGTGCCTACTAGCCTAGACCTCATATAATACCTGATGGCCTCACCTTCCCAAGTGCCAGGATTACAGGTATGAGCCATCACATCTTGCTCACAAATATGTTTATGTGTGCATGCTCTCTACTTCCTCATGCCAATTTGGGGCCTTCTTGTTATAACTCAACAGTAACTCAGTTTTCAAAACAAAATCCTTGTAAAAGTATGTTTGATTTATTTCCAAAACATTATTGGAAAATTTTGTTTATTTTGGGTGCATGTGTATATGTTTGTGTGTGTTTTCAAGACATGATCCCAGGCTAGCCTTGAGGTTGCTATGTAGCAGAGACAGGCCTTGAACTTGTGGTGATCCTCTTGTTTCTGCCTGCCTCCAAGTCCTGGGTTTACTGGAATGTGGTACCACACCCAGCTTCTGTTACATATTGTTCAGGCTTTGCTAATGTGCATAGTGAACCTCAAAAGGACCTCACAGCTGAAGAATTCTGGTAAGGATTACGTAACATCACACATAAGGTCACCATCACCTTACTTGGTATAACTGATGCCATTAACGCCTTTACAGCCATATGTGCAAAGCATCAAACCTGTTAAACCACCAGCCAGACTGCTCCTCCTCAGCACAGCTCCCTTCGTAGTTGTCATTGTCTCTGTCCCACGTGCTGAACTTCATTCTTCGGTGACTAGCCCACCACTGCACTTCAGGGTGAAAGGTCCCTGAAAGGGCGTCTCCAGCTGTTCCAGAATATTCTCCAACGTTCAGTTCATAAAAGGACTGGGGGAGGGGGGGAAGAGCCATTTTCACTATCAGTAGGAAGCACTTGAAAAAAATGTTAAACAAACGAGTTTATATTATGTATTTTTATTTCTACAGATATCAAAGCTTTGTTGCATCATTTCAGTGTTAACTCAAGACATTGCCTTGATTAAATTTTAAAAATTATAACTTTTAGTACCTTTTTATCGCCAACTCTAAAATGTTTGTATTGTGCAAAGCGACTATTTTTCTCAAAATCTGTCAGGTCAATTTTTAAAGTATAATCTCCTAAAGAAAAAAAAAGCCAAAGAAAAAGTAAGAAATTATTGTTGTTTAAATACATGACATGATATTGACTTTTAAAGCTAAAAATAAATTGTAGTTTTATTTTGCTTTTACCATTTCCTCTGCCAAGAATCAGTTTTCAAAGAATAAACAGTGACTCCAGCGTAATACAGAGTGAGCATTTTATTGTTTGTTTTACTTGAAAATGACAGCAAAATAGCACAGTTGAAAAATTCTACTGTCTGAAGAATAAAAACAAATCTAAAAATAGTGTATGATTCAGTTTGTCAAGAACAAAAAATGTTATTATTTAGTTAATGGATTAAAAAAGCCAGGCGGTGGTGATTTACACGTTTAATTCCACTACTCAGGAGGCAGAGGCAGTGAGTTCATGACCAGCCTGTAGTACAGAGTGAGGTCCAGGACAGTCAAAGCTATACAGAGAAACCCTATCTCAAAAAACTGAGAGAGAGAGAGAGAGAGAGAGAATGATGATGAAAATAGTAGATTTAAGAATTATGTTTATTCCATTTGTCTTAATTTCATAAGAATCTAGTTTTAAGATTAATTACTGTTAACAACACCTTATGACCCCAGCAGCCAGACCATGCTTCATCATACAGTCACCCTCATTTGCATATGCGTGTATCTGGGGGGGTTGTAGTCAAATATAAGATCAGCTAGCAAGGTGCCTAAGAACCATTTGAAGAAGAAACAGGAATCCTGGTTGTTTTGTGAAAACCTCCCCTTGTTAGCACCAAAGTCCGGGAAACAGACGCCATTGGAAGAGGGGATCAGGGAGAGAGCAGAGGAGCACCTCAACAGTTCTGCCCCGTGTGCGATGGTGCGGAAGGAGGTCATTATTGAAACCATGCTGACGTCGGTGACTCTGATTCAAGAGGATTTTCTGGAGTTTCCAAGCCAGTGGGGAAATATTTCAAACAAACTGAATTTATTTGGCATACAGTCTTATTTATGCATGCTAGAAATGATACATATTGAAGAAAACTCTAAATATAAAAAGAGATACTATGATGGCTATACAAATTCTAAGTTATAAAAAAATGTGTGAAACAAATTAGTGAAGTAATAAAGTCATCCCCTTTCCGCTTTTCCCATTGTTCCTGTTTGTGAATGACAGGCTGGTCTTCCTCCTGAAGCAGAACTGTTCTTAAATATTAGAAATTTGATGGGTGTGGTATAAATGTTCCCATCACTAAGGAGGAAGAGGCAGGAGAATTATGACAAGTTCAAGGCCAGCCTGGTCTGTACAGCAAGTTCTGGGCCATCCTGGATACATAGTGAGACTCTGTCTCAAAATGAAAATTACAAGTCAAATGACTAGGTAACATATAATTTTACCTTCCTATCTTGGGTCTTAGGAACAAAGTTCAAAGCTATTTGGAGGAGAATTCTGGATTCTCATTTCTAGAACAAGTATGGAAAGGGGTTCTCTTCAGTCAGAGATCCCTAAAAGTATTAACTTAGCTCATATGAGCCAAACCATGGATGGACACAGTAGGATAGGATATGTCAGTTATCCCCAAAAGTATATGTAGAGAGAAAATACTACACATTTTTTAAAAGAAAATTGTCTAATGCTTTGGTCAATAAATGAATAAACTTGCAATTAGAAATCATTTCTAGATTAATTTTATTGCAGACAGTTCCAAAAAACTTAGGTAATAGAAATAAAGCTATTTTAAAGACAATTTGAGTAGCCTTAACTGCTGTCATAATTAAAGAATATAAGGACAGAGGCAATTTCTTCTGTTTGAGCTATGATACTTTATGCAAGGCATGGAATTGGTAGATACATTTCTCCATGCAAGGTATGGAATTGATAAATGCATTTCTCTGTACTATCCAAGAGCAACCATCTTGAACACCAAATGAGAAAAGGGGTGTGTATGTAGATCTGTGGTAGAACACGTGCTTAGTATGTGCAAAGGCCTGGTTTCAACATTCAGCACCAAGCAAGAGAAGATGAAGGGGAATCAAATTTGTTGAAAACATCCACCCAGGCAAAAATATATACACAAAAATAACTTGAGAAATTAGCTTGAATTTTGTACGCTTAAAATGACACAATGGGATTTTCATAGCTTAAACCATGATCCAGAAAATACTCATATTAAAAAAAACAGAATGAGGCTTGATAAATGTTACATAGCTGGCAAAAGATATACTCTTAAAAGCAGGATAATGTATATACTAGGGAAAGGAGACCTTATGTAGATTCAGAGACCACTGATGAGAGGGAAAACTATGATACACTGGATTATGTAACCTTTCTAGCTACCACTTGCACATCTCAAAGACCTCGGTAATCAGTGCTCTGCTGACTATTTTGGATAAAGACTGGCCAGTAGTTGCCTGAGCTTGGCTGGAACAAATAAGCCTTGGCATTGTCATTGTGATCTAACTTGTCTTCTTGGGCAGTGCAACTGTGATTTATGAGACATTGAGTCCCAGATCTAAAGGGGGATGACTGCAGTCTCAAGCCATCAGTCAGAGAAGGAAAATGACAGATGGGAACGAAAGGCTATGAAAAATAAAACACTGAAAAAATTGTTATGGAACAAAACTTTAGACAAATATAGAACTCTAGTTATAGACATACAAGTGAACATGTATAGGGAGAATTGTATAGAGGGTAACAATTGCCTTTAAGTCATTTTTTGAGTTTTCAAGATTGATTTTTTTGTGTATATGTGGGTGTCTGTGTGGGTAATGCCACATGTGCAGGTGCCTTCAGAGGCCAGAAAGGAGTGCTGGATTCCCTGGAGCTGGGGTTACAGGTAGCTGTGAGTTACCTGATGTGGGTGCTGGGAGGAGCAATGTAAACTCTTGAACTCTGAGTCATGTCTCTAACCCCAAACTACTACTATCTTGAAGTAGTAGTGGCTTATCACATGGTATTAGTGTGGTAATAAGTTGTGTGTGTGTGTGTGTATAATTGTCAGTCACTTAAATTTTTAAAAATTATTTTGACAACCCATTTCCTTTCAAGGAATAGAAAACATATAAGAAAATATAGGTTTACCTACCAATCTAGTTTCTTTGCCACTAATCCCTGTTTTAAGTAGCATTTTACAAATGGGATAATAGCTCAGCAGGTATCATTACATCTGAAAAAATCGTGATATATACTGATTTTTTTTCTATTGCCAGTGATTTAGTGTGAAATACTACATGGCCTTTGTTTGTCTAGGAGTCCTGGGACCTGAATCTAAGACTTTCTGCCTCCTGTATGCAAGTACAAAACTTACCTTGTGTAGTCAGTAAGTTAAGGTTTTTATTACCCAGCCAATATTCACCATTTCTTTGGACAAAGTTCCCAAAGCCACTTTCGTAGTCATTCCAACCCCTAAGAAGTTTAAATTGAATGTTAGTTTTAGCGAAACACAAATGGTCACTTGCAGCGCCCATCCCGTTCCTCACACTTTCTCCGTATTCTCTTGCTGAGCTTGCTCACACACATATTCTTACTTGAGAATGAGAAAGTAAAGTTTGAGGCAGTAAGAAGGCTTAAAAAACAAATCTCAGTCTCCTGTTCTTAATAATTACTGGTTAAAAATAGTTACCTGCTAAAGTTCTCGCTGCCATCAGATCGTCTCTGAATTACAGTCCAGCCTCCACCATCAGACATGTCACAATACACAGAGAATTTTGCCTGGCTCCGGAGAGGTTTGATTTTGTAAAATCCGCTCTGCTTAAATCCATCGTTGTAAATCTCTGAGCAATCTGTTTACAAAATAGGGTAATAGGACACTTCTATATGTTTTTGTTCCTGAAATCCAGTACCCGTGGAGACAGACAAGACAAATGGAATACATAATTGGTTCATAAAATGACGTCTTGTTCATCTTCTAGTGGGAATTCAGAAAACCACGTTTTCTTTCCTACGATGTAGTTATCATTGACCTCTTGATAAGACCGGGGGAAGGAATGAAATATGGAGCATTAATTATTTTACAAATCATTTCTGTTCAGTTTATTGCTTTCTACTCCAGTGGGACTTGTTGTTTATTGGACAGCATAGTGGAACCTGCATAATGAATTGAACAATGAAAGTAAAAATGCAACCGCATGTAAATATTGCAATGGGATTACCTTGTCTTAACGTCTTACTAAACATTTGGGACTGAACCCCAAACAGTAATCATGTCAAGTTTTTATGATCTTTCAGTTTCACTACATTTAAAAAAAATATTCCCTGGAAACTTCTAACAGCCCACATATTCTTGGATGTTTTGTTAAAAAATGCATGCCTTTGTGCTTTCTTTCATTCCTCTATTTCTCTCTGTTGTGGTATTTTTTTGGCCTTTGAACTTAAATAGCTACCAGTTTGTCACAAAAGGTAATATTGGTGTCTTTCTTTTTTGTTGTTTGTTTGTTTTTGTTTTCCAGACAGGGTTTCTCTGTGTAGCTTTGGAGCCTGTCCTGGAACT
>LOJH01004657.1:2414-18244 GCA_001685095.1 Ellobius talpinus | reverse complement strand
ACAGAGATCTGCCTGCCTCTGCCTCCTGAGTGCTGGGATTAAAGGTGTGTGCCCAGCTAATATTAGTTTCTTAAGCCGCTTGAGGTAAAACAAGCTAATACCCACTAAGTCTTATTTGAGGCTGATTTGAGCAGTCCTGGAGAGTATGGTCAAGTATTAGGTAGATGCCCATGCAGCCTGCAGATGGTTGGAGCAGGGGCCAAACTACAGAAAGTAGTCTTAGGAATAGCCAGGTATAGAACTTCTGAAAGTAATATATAGAATCTCCTTTACATTTGACTTTTACCGTTTTGTTAATTTCTTCCTTAAAAATTGTCTTATGACTGAATTATGTAAGTTTTATGGAATGTTTTTAAGTTCTCTCTTCAGTTCACTGTTTTGACGCCAAACTGTCAATAAATGAAATACATATCATATTAAATGGAGTAGGCAGTGGAAATCTGAAGAGAAAATAAATAGACTTCACAAAGCTGACTACAATCATGCACCACTGTTGGTCTTCCTAGTGACTTAGGCTCTGTTCATGTATTTACTTTCAAGAATCAAAAACACAAGCGTTCTTTATGCACACTGGACTATAAAAGGGATCATGTTAGAAAACTAAGCAAGAAAAAAATACCCACGTTCAGTCAACTCAATGTTATTTAAAAGCTTATGTCTTGTGGTCAAGTATCTAGCAGAAGACTTTGATTAAAGTCAGCTCGTTTTCCCTTCATTGGGAAAGAACTCCTTGTTCATAGCTGATCTCCTACCAAAGGACTGAACAGCAAAAGACTCACAAGGTTCTAACTCTTTTCCAGGCAAATATGGAAATGATTAACTCTAACTTGCTGTAGAAAAACTTCATGAATATGGGGATCTCTGCCAACACTTTCTGTTTGTTTTTATTTCATACCGTCTTTCAGTTTTGTTTTTTTAAATTTCCTTCTCTCCAGAAGAGAGTACCAAACACAAATAAACATCTCAAGGGGAGCTTTTAACGGAAGAAAAACAAACAACCCACCCTCAAAAAAAATCCAAGCAGATTAAAAAAAAGTCAATAAATACACATTTAAAAAAGTAAACAGCTTGGAGCTGAAGAGATGGCTCAGAGGTTCAGAGCACTGGTTGCTCTACCAGAGGTACTGAATTCAATTCTTAGCACCCACATGGTGGTTCACAACCATGTATAATGAGATCTGGTGCCCTCTTCTGGCCTGCAGGCATACATGCAGCACAGCAGAACACTGTATACATAATAAATAAATAAACAAACAAACAAACAAATCTTTAAAAAGAACAATTTAAGGAGCTCGTCATGGTGACTCAGGGCTCAAACTGTGACAGCAGAAAGTTTGATTAAAGTAGGGATTAAAATATCAAGTAGAGGGGCTGGAGAGATGGCTTGGCAGTTAACAGTACTTGATGCTCTTGCAGAGAACCCAGGTTCAGTTCCCAGCACCCACACGGTGACTCACAACCATCTGTAACTCCAGCCCCAGGGGATCAGATGCCCTCTGCTGTCCTCTTGGGGTACTCCTGCACATGGCAGATACACATGCATACATATAAATTAAAAATAAGTAATAATCAGCTAGATATTTTGTTTGAAACATGTCAACCCACTCAATCCACTGGCCCATAGGTGGGATGACAGATTGGGGGGAAAAAAGTGAAACAATAGGACTTTATAAGTATTTTACCTAGTTTTTAAAAGCATGTATACATCTGTATGTATGTGAATGAGCAAATGAACATAGGCCAGAAGAGGATATTGGAGTTCTCTGTAGCTGGAATTATACATAGGCAGTTTTGAATTGCCTCCCATAGATGCTGGGAACCAATCTCCAGTCCTTTTCCAGAACAGTATGTGTTCTTAAGCACTGAGTCATATTCCAGTCCTTAGTGGGACATTTTTAAAGTAATAATTTTTGAATAATTTTCTACTACTAGAAGAAAGCCCATGTGAGCTTCTCTCTGTCAAATATTGCATTGTACTCGGTGATAGGAATAGTTTCTCCGATGTGCAGAAAGCAAGCCACTTATGGAAGACTGTGTCTTTAAGCTTCCTAAAGTAACATTCCAGATAGAGTAATCTTTTTCTTGTTGTCTCAGAATAGTGGCTGAAACTCAAGACTGAGAATTAAAGACTAAAAATGACTCCCTGTCCCTTAGAAACCATGTTGCTGTTCTGGCTTTGTTTTTTAGAGAATATGACTATATATTCCAGACTGTCTTTTTTTCTGTCTTATTTTTTAACTAGTCCCTTTAGCCTTAACCTCCCAGTATGCTTTAGTTTCCTGAGTAGTGGGACTACAAACATGCACAATCATTCCTGAGTACTTCACATTCTTAATTTTTTTTAAAGGCTAGCAACAGTCCACAGAGCATTCTGGGACATGCCAGAACTAGCCTTACCACAGTCATGCCCATTCCCAGGTAACAGAAGAAGAAAATCAAGAAGAAGAAAAGATACTGGCTCATTGGAGATGGCGATATTCTTGTGACATAGCGTGTAGGGTCTTTCCTCGAAAAGAAAGGGAGAGAGTAGAAGGGTAATGTTCATGCATATGTGACATTCTTTCTTTAGACCAAATGTTATCTTAAAAATCTTAACTCATTCAATCCTTACAACCAATAAAAACATTTATGATTCCCATTTTATGAGGAGGAATATGAGACAGAGTGGTTAAGTAATTTGTCCAGGGACCACGGATAGTAAAAGGACTGTTGGGCCTTGTACCAAGTGTCTAACCTTAACGACTACCCATACATCCTCGAGAAACTGCCATGAAAACTGGAAGCTTCTGTAGAAGCCATTGTAGAATGAGTGTCAAACAGACATGTTGCAATTGTCACCAATGAATGTGAATTTGATACAATAACTTTTAATTCATAGATCATTAGCCCCACATGCTTGAAAAGATAGTTTAATTATATGCTTTATATACATTTGTGATTTATTCATTATTTGCAAAATTACTAGTTTATATGTAATTAGATGCTTGCTAGCATGTGATGAATTATAATTCAGGGAATTACTAATTTAGTAACAGTATAGTGACTTATAAATAAGAACAAAGACATCTAATTTATGCAAATCATATGCATGAACAGAATGTTTTAAATTCAAGTACACCAAGAAATATAAACTTTTATGTGAGCACAATATCAATTGTTTTTATATCAGCATAGAATATGTTACCTTATAATACATTTAAAAATAAATTTTAAAGACTTATTTAATGTGTATGGGTATATATGTATGTATGTCTGTGTACTATGTGCTTGCCTGGTGCCCATGGAGGGCATCCCATCCCCTAAAATTGGAATTATGGATAGATGTGAACCACCCACTGACAAGAAGAGCCATTTCCAGATAGTGAGATTTCACTAGATATAAAATCTATGGGCACCTTGATCTTGGACACCCTACCCTCCAAAACTGTAAGAAATAAAGTTCAGTTATTAATAAATAATAAAGGCACCATGTCATTGCAGTCTTAAAGCACTATGATGCCTTGCTTTCCAGAAAAGCTTAAGCAGCCATGAGGATGGCTGGCCTGATTCACTCTTTAGTGACAGAAAGCAGAAACTTAAGTATAAAATACACTGTACTGACAGGTAGTTATGTACTATTTAAGTTACTGAAAAGCAGAATCTAGGATTGTGGGCCCCCTTCCTTTTCCGGACCCCAGCATGTTTATTTCAAGTGTTCTTCGGAGCTTTCTGTATTGGAACATACTGACCTCCTAACTCTGTAACAGGGAGGAAGGAAAACAGCAAGAAACTGAGAGTATTAAAAAAAATTGTACCCTTGGAAACAGCTAGAAAGTAAACCATTTACTAACTAACAGAGGTTGCTGTTTCTTTTCCTGTGGCATAAAAAATGCCAGTGGTGGGAACGAGAAGCTGGAAGCGTAAAGACGCTTTTTTCCAAGGAATCTCTCAATCAAGAACTCCAGCATAACCATTTCAGCAATTTTCCTATCATTTCTGCTGGAGGTTGCAAGCGCTCTATCTGACGATATTATTTTTGCTTGCTCTCTCATCAGGCTCCTTCAGTCATTTCTGCGGAGTATTTTAAGGGTTCCATGATGCTTTGCTATTTATAAACTGCTCCTATCTATCTGCTACTTGCTGTTTGTTCTTTTACTTTTGCTCACTATTTCCTTAATAAACCCACTCGTTTAAAACCAAAATCATGGCTATCATAGATCACTTTCCACGTGTGACATTCAGCCAAATCATAGCTCAGCCTTGTTTAGCAAGGCATGCTAAACGGTATATATATTATACTGCTCCTCCATGATCCTCTGCTACCCACAAATGCTCCTGAGGAGGGATCAACCCGGGTTACTCTTTCATTGCCTCACGTGTGCAGCAATGTTATTCTAGTTATATAGACACTCTGGAAGCTGGCACACTTGATTCTTTGAGTTTTCTCATCTATACCAACCACTGGCAATCTGTTCATTAATATGATCATCTTCTACTGTTCACTAAAGTCACACATAGATGACTGATATAATCTCTGTGTCTCTAAGATTTAGAATGAAAGTTTCAAATTATCAAATTCCGCTTGCTACTACTCCGATAATGACCAAATGAAGGGTGTAGGAATCTACTTCACAACACCATCTACCAACAGATAGTTCTATCTCATTACTAATAGATTCAATTCAAACTGGCTGTACTCCATTACCCCAAATGCACCATTGTATATGGTTTTTGAACTTACTAGTTTGTCTGTTTCTTACTTCAAGTCTGAAGACATTGAAAATCTACTAGAAGAATTTCCAAGATACCCACCAATGGACTAATGACAGAAAGTGTACCAGTTAGTCCTGTGATGTGAGTAACTCAGACTAAATGACTTTTCAGTTCGCTTTTTTTATATAAAAGTATTACAGTTCTAGTACAAATGCTGACCTCCATTACATTTGGGGAATTTAATTTCCTGAAGTTTCACAAGAACATACTACCAACCTATTGGCAACAACAGAGATATATTTTCTTAAAATCTTTCACTGTTCTAAATTTCAGAAGCTCAGTATGTAAGCATTTATCAGAATTGGTTTCTTCCAAGCACTTCATCCTTAGTTGTAATCCTTGTAGCTCTTTATATTTTTTATTCTTTTTTTTGAGACAGGGTTTCTCTGTAGCTTGAAAGCCTGTCCTGGAACTCACTCTGTAGACCAGGCTGGCATCAAAATCACAGAGATCTGCCCTCCTCTGCCTCCTGAGTGCTGGGATTAAAGGCGTGCACCACTGTCCGGCTATATTCTTTATTCTGTATGTATGTATGTATCACTTCTTATGAAGATATTTGTCCTGTGAGATGTGGGTACACCTAATAGTCACATTTCTACTGGACCATTTCCTTAAATGTCCAAATGGGATCACATACAATACTATTGGAGTTAGAACTTTGATGCATGTATCTGGGAGGGACACAAAATTCTTTGGGAACCGACCTTATGATCATCCTCAGTGACTTATCCAATTCCTCAGTAAGATCATGCCCTCCAACTTGTATCAAAACCTCCCACCCACTTTCTACTGTCCAGATGAATGAGCAAATGGAGGGTATAGGAATCTACTTCACAATCTCATTACTAGTGAATTCACACCAAACTCCACTACGAAGAGCACACCACTTTATTTGGTGTTGGCCCTACTATTCACAGGATACATAGCAAAAGTTTCTGGATAGATAGATACCCGACCACATTACAGTCAAGCCCCGAGATTGCAACCAATGAAGAGGGCACCATGAAGAACACACCATTAATCCCAAAGATAGATATTTACTTGGTGACTCCAAACCATCTTATCCTGTCTTAGCCCATGCAAGGAAATTTGGTAGGAAGTCTGTCCTGGTACTGTTCTTAAAACAATTTCATCCACATCTGACAGAAAGTTCATAAGTTATTTTCTGGCCCACAGTGACGCTTTATTAATTAGTCTGGAGTAGAATGAAGGCAATGTTTGCAGATAATTCCCCACAGGGCACTTGTATTTCTACACATTTTTTCCCCAACAGGGTTTATAATCTAGACTCTGTTTTAAAGCCCATTTGTGGGTAGGCAGCCTTGAAGGATACTAACATCTCCTTCTGGACAGACAGTTGCTCCATTAGCTGCATTACTAAAATAAAGAACATCTATGCTGGGGCCAAAGATTAGACACATTTTAAACCCACTATAAAATACTGGAATGTCTTGGGTGTCCAGTTGTGACATAGCCCCATTAACTGTTCTCATGGGCTCTTGGTATTTGAGAACAAAGGACATTAATGCAATATGAAACTTAGACTTGGGACCCATGAGCTGGTGGGCTCTGCCAGAGCCATGAGGAAAGCTTGTTAGCTTGCAAATAGAGTAAAACCTCAAGTCCCTCCTAGTTTGAGGTAAGTATTAGCACTTTAGAAGGTTGCCAGCTAGTTTGAATGAGTGGCTACAGCAGAAAATCACTGTTTTGCAAGAATATATACAGAGTCTGATTCCTGATAGATGTTGCCTGACCCGTCATTTACTGTCTTAACCAATATTCTCTGTAGTTTTCTTTTTAGAATGCAATTTCTGTGCCTTTGCCCCAGAACGTCTTCAAACTATCTATCCCTTTGTGTTTCCCAGATCCCCTTTAACCTGAAATACCTTCAATTCTGTTCCATGTTCTGGGACGCCAGCTGTCCTTATGCTATCTGTCCTTTCTACTAAAATCCAATGGCTTTGACCTCTGACCTCTAAAGGTGGACAGAGGAAACTCATGTGTGTGTGTGTGTATGGGGGTGTCTAAATCTCAAGATGCTTATAATGGCTATGTTTATGTCAACTTGACACTGACATAAGCAAGAATCATTTGGGAAGAAGAAACCTCAGTTGAGAAAATGTCCCACTAGACTGGCCAATTGGCAAGCCTGTGCCACATTTTCTAGATTGGTGATTGATAGGGGAGGGGCGTGTCTATTGTGGGCAGTGTTACCTCTAAGTGGGTGGTCCTGGGTGGTACAAAAAAGCAGGCTGAGCAAGCTGTGGGAGTGATCTAGTAAACAGCACTCCTCCATAGCTCCAGCATCAGCTCCTGCCTCCAGGTTCCTTCCCTGACTTCTTTCCATGATGAACTGTTATGTGGAAGCATAAGCTGAAATAACTCGTCCTCCCCAAGTTGCTTCTACCACAGCAATAGAAACCTCAGCTATGTTACCTGAGCAGCAGCAGCAGGTGAGGCATCCAGGACAAGCAGTATGAGGGTAGAGAGATTAGGATCTGGGGGAAGGCAGGGAAAGTGAGCATTTTACTGTATCATAAGTTCTATAGTTTGCACAACTCTAAATCCCACATGTGGTTTAAATGATAAATGTCTCCATAGGCCCATGCACTTAACCACTTAGTTATCTGTTTGGGGAGATGGTAGAACTTTCAGGAGGCAGAGCTATCTATGCTGGAGAAAATGGGACGATGCTAGGGATGGGCTTGAGGCCTACAGTCCTACCTCATTTCTCTTCACTTCCTGTTTTCTGACTACAGATGCAGTGTGACCACGGGTCTCCTTCTCTTGTTGTCGTGAGTATCTTGCCTTGATGGCATATAGCCCCTCAGACTGTAAACCAAAACAAATCCTTCCTTCCTTAAGTGGGTTCTAGTCAAGGGTTTTTCTTAGTGACAAGAAAGCAGTACACTGCACTAGTAAGTACATTTACTGGCATAAACTTGGAGTTTTTATTCCCGTAAGATTGGCATGTCTTTGATATCTGCTTCTGGTTATAGTCATACACATATCTCAATTAATATTTGCTCATCTAGTTCTATTTTTTGTTTTATCTGCCAACATGAGGATCGACTGTATTTCAAAACTCTGAGGGTCAATGGGAAGATAAAATACATTGACTGGAACTAGAGAGATGGCTCAACCGTTAAGAGCACTGGCTGTTCTTCAAGAGGACCTGAAATCAATTCCCAGCATCCACACGGCCACACACAACGGTCTGTAACTCCAGTTCCCGGCGATCTGACTCCCTCTTCTGTCCTCCATGGACACTGACGTGCACACAGTACACAGGCATGCATACAAGCAAAACATCTATCATATTACATAGTAATTAGATATTTTTAAATGCATTGGCTGTCCTTTCAAGCCTTACACAGCAACCAGTTTATTGATCAAATTAGGCTTATATTCATAAGCAGACAAATTAGAACATATCGTAGACATTCAGCATAGAGATGGCTGTGAACAAAGAGTTCTACACAGCACTGTCTCTGTTTCCAACCCTCAGTGTTCTCTTTTACAGAGTCATTCATATGGACAGGAAACCAAAAGACTTTTTCCATAGGCAGAGTTTTCCTGTCCCGACCACCCGCTCATCTGCTCCCAAATAATCACTCAGAGGCTTAATATAAATTATAAATGGTCAGCCAATAGCTCAGGCTTATTACTAACTAGCTCTTACAGCTTAACCCATTTCTTTTGACCTATGTGCTGCCAGGAGGCTGGTGGCTTTTACCTCTATCCCATTTTGTGTGTCTGACTTGTTCTCCAACTGGTTGGCAACTCTTCTAATTCTGTCCTTCCTCATCCCATCATTCTCAGTTTGGCTTTCCCGCCTAACTGTATCCTGTTCAGCTATTGGTCAGTAAGCTTGTTTATTAAACCAATCATAGCAACTTGCATTCACACAGTGTATAGAAGGATTATTCCACAGCATTTTTCTGTGGAACTAGTAATAGGTGCAGGGGTATTTATACTGTGCTCACAGTTCAATACTGTTTCATTTCTAGGATATAAATGTTGGCCTAATCAAAGGGGAAAATGTCAAACTGTTAAAAAGACATATTTTTAAAATTACTCTTTTATTTTCCTTAAAAATTAGATTTTTCTTTTCCTGTCCTTTAGTTCTACTAATTTATTTTTCAATGTAGGTTTCAAAAGAGAGAATCGAATATGGTAGCACACACTTGTGGTCCGAGCTAATCAGGAAGCTGAGGTAGAAGAATTGCTTGTACTCTGGATTTCAAGACTAGACTAGACAACACAGAGAGACCTAGCCCAAAATAAGCAGAAGGGGAAACTGCACACATATAAGGAGGAAAAGACCTGAATAAAAACAAAGTTTAAACAGAAATACTCTCAATTATAATTTGCCATTTTAGGTGAACATTTAACCATCTGTCATACTGATTTCTTATGAAGATACAGAAATTCTCAGATACTTAGTATTTAGATCAAACACCCTGTGAGCACATACTAGAGATCAAAGGGGAAAATATGGAAGAAGTTTTTTATATTGGTGGAGTGAGTTATGCTGCTCATCATTGGCACAGACATAGCTTTTTAGCAAGATGTGGAGTGAGCCGAGGGTGGCGGAGGATACACCTGAAGTTCAGCCCTTGAGGAGGCTGAGGCAGGAAGACAGTTAAGTACCAGGCCAGCCTGAGCTATGGAGTGAGATTCTGAGTCGAAAACAAAAGACAAAACTGAACAAAGAAAAGGTCTAAAGTCCCTGGATACCCAGTAACATCATGTGTGGATGTGAGACCCAGATGGTTGAAACATTTAAGAAAAACCAGTTCTGACCTGCATATTGCCTCTGGCCTCCAAGGTCGATGGAATTGTCCTCTTGTCCCTTATCCAGGAACTGGACTTCCTTCTCATGCATGAGTTGTGCAATCGTGGCCTGCAGCTGTTTGACCCGGGTCTCAAGCTGGTGCACCTGAGCTCGGAGCCTTTCCTGCTCCTGCAGACAGTGCGCATCCTCGAGGGCCTGCAAGGCAATGTGCATCTCATGTTTATGGGAAAGAAAGGTCGCTAATAATCTGGATAAATCCTTGATTCAATGTTGTCTCCCACTCCCATATCAGAATGCTATTTCAACCAGAAAGTCATTTTATTTTTCCCAGAATTTTGAGTATGCTAGTCTTTGTTCCTTTGGAATGTGTAAATGGAGACATGTTCATTGAAATAACCTTCAGATAATCGTGGTAATATATACCAATTATGTCCAATATTGGCCCAAGACCAACACTAACTACCATGGTCAGTTTTGAACACCTGATACCATGTGAAAAAGGAAATAACACGACTTAAAAATATTTCAGTGATTTGTTGCAAATCCTGATTTTTATTTTTAAAGTATTTAAGTGTTACTACATGCCACATTTCCACAGAATTTTCCCATTCCTTAGGAGCAAGTTAATATTATTAATATTCCTTTTCTAGAAATTAAAAAGAAATTCCGTCTCTAAGCAGCCCTTATAATAGTCTGCACAGAAGGCTTACCCAGCTTTCCCTGCCCATTATCAGAGCAATGGTGACCAGGACGAAGCCGCGAATGTCCCCCATTCTTCCCACGGAAAGAACTACAAAAGAAAGAATTCCTCATGAGACCAGACTCAACAGGTTCAGATAAAGCTTCAGAGCACCTGGGGGCCACCCAGAAATGTATCCCCTACTTACTATTCAGCCTTCTGTCACACAGAATGATGGGAATCGACCACATCAAAGCTTAGAAAATAATTGAACCCGCTCAACAACACCGACGCACAACGGGGTCCAGTTTCATTAAGGGCTTGAATGTACTGCTTCATAAGAGTATGGAAAAGGGCAGGGGAAAAAAAGACAGACCTGGGACCCCATTTTGGCTCAGTCAATTCCTAACTATATGACTTTAGGCAACTTACCAAAGTGTTCCTGTTCTGTAAAGTGGAAATGAGACTCCTATCCACCTTAACAATACTGCAAAAATTTTGAAATAATATTTTTAGATGTCTGGACATTCTTGTGCTAAATGAATACCAGATAATGAGTTAGTATTCTAAGTGGAGGATTGTTTTTATTTTTAGAAGAAGAAAATTACAACAGGGATTGGTGTGTACTGTTTTATTTTTCTTTCTTTTTTTTGTTTTTTTTTTTGAGAAAGGGTCTCACTAAGTAGCCCTAGTTGGGCTGGAACTCCTTACATATGCCAGGCTGGCCTTGAACTCACAGACACCTACTGGTTCACAAGTGTTGTTCACTGTTTATCTTGATGTCTTAATATGCACACAAGAAATCATGATAATGTAAAATGTTAAGTTCTGTTTTATTAACTTTGGGGGAGAAAGCTAACATGACAGTAGTTGTTTTTCCTCCCTCTGCTCCCCCTCCTCACCCACCCTTCTCCCCGCCCCCAGGTCTCATTATGCAGCCCAGACTGACTTCAAATTCAAGACCCCCTACTCCTACCTCAATACCTGGCTTCCACTCCTTGAGATTTCCTTTTCCAGGACTGAAGATCAAACCCAGGAGCCTTATGTCTCATAGGCAATCTCTCTCCATATTCTAGGCAAGCTCTCTCCCACTAAGCTATGCCTGATCTTTACATCAGCCCTGATGCCACAACTCCTGTTGAAAATGTTTGTTCATAGTCAGAATGACGTTGGGGTGCCGTCACAGTGGTGAGTTTTTCATAAACTTTAGAAGCTAATGGCAGAAGATGTTTCTACAATCTTAAGTTTTATACACAATTCCTTTTGGAATGGGCTTGGCCCATATGCATTCTGGTAGAACATATGACGACTAATCTTTTTTTACCAGTCACTTTCTCTACCTTTTTGTAACAAAAGAAATGGTCCTTAAACTTCATCACTCACTGGTATCAAAGAGGGGAGTGTTACAAAGAAAATCTCCATGTCCAAAGATTAAATTCTGTATCTATAGGTGGTAGTAGTAAGGCTTATACCAGCTTTCCCCCCCCAACAACCAGCTCCAAAATCATGACACAGGGACTTATTAATAGTTTTGCATGTTCGGCCTAGCTTGGGCTCATTTCTGGCTATCTCTTCTAACTTAAATTAACCTGTTTATCTACCTTTTGCCTCGGAGCTTTTTTTTTTTTACTTTTCTTTTCTTCTTATATCTTACTTTCACTGCTTCTCCTGTCTGCTGTCTAGCAGCTGCCTGCTCCAGCATCTCCCTTGTTCTCTCCTTCTCTGTCTTTCTTCTTGAGCTTAGATTTTTTCCTATTTATTCTCTCTCGTTGCCAGCCTGACCTATCCTTCCTTCTGCCTAGCTATTGCCATTCAGGTCTTTACGAGACCAATCTGGAGACTTTGGCAGGCAAGGGGAAACAAATGCAACACATCTTTACATAACTAAACAGACACAGCACACCAAATGCAATGCACCTTTACACAGTTAAAGTAGTATATTCTGCAGCTTGAACAAATGTAACTTATCTTTGCCCAGTGAAAAGAATATTCCACAATAAAGACCTTAGAATTTTGTTCTCTTCTGTTTGTTGTTGTTGTTGTATTTATTTATTTATTTAGACTAGACTCACTCTATAGCCCAGATTGCCCTGGAGCTCACTCTGTTTCCCAGGCTGACCCTGAACTTGGGGCAGTCTCCCTGCCTACCCTGGGATAACAGGTATAAACTAGTAGCATGTGCTGAAGACTTCCAGATGATTTCAGGGAATAGCAAAGTTTGAGCACAGTGATGTAACACTTAAACAACTATATAAGTTCACACCTACAAATTGGGAGTTCTCAGTTCCCCTGGGGTCAATAAAAATGGTTCCAGAATGGGAAAGGCATTGATCATTGGATTAGAATTGAGGACCAACATACAAACCCAGCCTCCTGCAGGCTCCTGGTTTTTGATCAATAGGCCAACAATTCACACTTGAGAAAAAAAATGCCTTCTTCAACAAATGATTGCTAGTCAAGCCAGATATCTATGTGTAGAGGAATGAAATTAAATTCTTATCTCTGACCCTGAACAAAACTCAACTCCAAATGAATCTAGAACCTCAACGTAAGACGTGATACCCTCAATCTCATACAGGCCTTTGGCACGGGAAAGAACTTTCCGAACAGGATCCCAGAAGAGAAAGCATTAAGATCCAAAATTGACAAGTGGGGCTCCATGAAACTGAAAAGCCATGGCAAAGAACAAGGTCATTTGAGGGAAGAGGCAATCACAGAATAGGAAAAATGTTTACCAGCTACACGTCTGACAGAGGATTAGTATCTAGAGTTTACAAGGAATTCAAAAGATGAAACATTGAAAAAGCAAACAACCCAATTAAAAATGGAACACAGAACTAAACAGAGAGTTCTCAGAGGCTGAAATATAAATCTAGATAAGAAACATTTTCAAGTGTTCGACATGCTTAGCCATCGGGGATATACAAGTTAAAACTGCTTTGAGGCTTCACCTCATCCCAGTCAGAATGACAGAGCTAAAGAAAGAAGAAGGAAGCAAATGACAACACATGCTGGCGTGGGTGTGGGAAAGAGGAGCACTCCCTCACTGCTGGTGGCAGTAGAACTGGTGGCCACTGTGGGAATCAGTGAGGCGGTTCCTCAGAGAACTAGAAATAGGCCTACTGTAAGATCCAGCTGTGTCACTCTGGAGCTGATATTCAAAGGCTCTTTTGCTGCTGTCAAGATCGGAGTTTGCTGTGCTCATTGCTGCTCTATTCGTGATAGCTAGAAAACAGAAGCAGCATAGATGTCCACCAACTGATGAACGGGTCATGGAACATTTACATAGCAGAATTATTTGGCTATTAAGAAAAATATGAAATTGTGAAATTCGCAAGGAAATGGATGGAGCTGGAAGCAACTATTCTGAAATATTCAGACCCCAAAAGATAAACATCTCACGTTCTCACTCATGTGTGTATGCGATCTTGAATCTTCAGATATATATGTTTCTTTTGGTATACCTATAAAGGTTAAGAAGTTAGTAAGCGGCCACTGTTAGTGGAGCTTTGGAGAGTGGGAAAATATTAGACAACGAAACAAAGGACTAAAGGGGAATAAGGGAACAGGAAGGACTCTTAAGAGGCAGAATTAGTCAATGACTACTTTGAAATTGTGTTTTCCAGACATGAGAGTTCACACACACACACACACACACACACACACACACACACATGAATTCATAGAGCCTGTGATTATATGCATAAAACCTGGACAAGATTAGTTCAGACAAAGTCCAAGCATGGATGAGAGGGAGTCTCACATTCCCACCTTTAGCTATTGGTAACAGATGGCTGATGGGGGAGATATGCGGCCCCTGAGAGGATACCCATGCTCAAGGAGGTGTCCTATACCCATACACACAGAAGCAGAAGGTTTAAAACTAAGTCAGTGGGTTTAAAAGAAGAGAGAGTACATAAAAGTGGGAGAGAATGGTGGTGGGGGGATAAGGAAGGAAGTGGAGGGGAGAGTGTAGAAAATACTAAATAGATGTGATAAAACTGCTTTTAAAAATGTAAACATTGGGGGCCTTGAGAGATGGCTCAGCAGCTAAGAGCCATGGCTGCTCTTCTAGAGGACCTGGGTTCAATTCCAAGCATCCACATGGCATTTCATAATGCTCTGAAACTCCAGTACCAGGGGATCCAACACCCTCACACAGACATACATGCAGGCAGAACACCAATGCACATAAAATAAAGCAAATAAAAAAAGAAATATTGCTTAGCATTAATATTCAGAGGAAATAATGTAAAAACCAATGAAAACATTTTGACAGGTTTCTGTCTCTTGGTGGACTAGTGTTACCAACTCAAAATCAGCCCCTTGTCTGGCAGATCTTTAAATAAAAAGTCATTTCAGAATGTCCTTATATCTTTTTGAAAATGCTTACATTAATGCCACTATCAAACATTCTCAGGAATTTGCTAGGTCTTCTAAATTTGTGCCCAGATTTGTAATTCTACCCAACATATTCTTCATTTTGGAAGAATTTTTGGGAGTAATATTACAGAGCTTTCTTTGAAAATCTGACCTTGGGGAAGGGACATGGTTTAGCAGATAAAAGCACTTGCAGAAAGCCATGCATGGTGGTTTGATAGGAAATGTCTCCTTATAGTCTCAGGCTTATGAATACTTGGTTCCCCACTTGGTGGCATTGGTTCCATAGGTTTAGAAGTTGTGACCTTGCAGGAGGAAGTGTGTCTCTGGGGGCAAACTTGGAGATTTCAAAGCCTCTAGCCAATCTAGGTGTGATCTCTCTGCTTCCTGCTTGAGCTTCAAAATGTAAGCTCTCTCTTTGGCTTATTGTTCCAGCTACATCTATGGCCTCTGCCTTACAATCATGAGCCCTAACTCTGGAATCATAAGCTCAAATAAACTCTTTCATTACTTGCCTTGGTTATGGAATGTTATCGCCACCATAGAAAAGTAATTGATACAGCTTGCTACCTAAATTTCACTGCCAGAACTCATGGTGGAAGGAGAGAACAGACTCTCAGGAAGTTCTCCTATAACCACAGACACAACTGTGTGCATGCATACATCACATCACCTCTCTCTCTCTCTCTGTCAACTTTTGTCTGTCTGTCTCTTTGTTTCTCTGTGTATGTGCGTGTGTGTATATATGCCTCTCTCACACACACAAATAAATAAATGATCTAAATGAAACTCCAGTTTTCAACATTTATGATAATAAACCATCTTGTATTCTGCACATCTAGTTTATAATAATATCATATCAAGTACCCTGTTCCTTATCTTCCACTATGATTGGTTGTATTTATTTTATAGTATTTTTGCTTTGGGTATTTTGAGTTATAAATCATTATACTTTAAATTTACTATAAGAGTAATCATCCCTTAAAATTCTTTTCAAATAGCTGCCTTACTATACAATATGATTTATTTTAAGGAGGGTAGGGATGTAAATCAGTGATGGAATATGCATTTCATGATTAAGGCTCTTGGTTCAGTTCCCAGAACCTAAACAAATAAATAGTTTGAAGGTTATAAATTTTAATTCATTACCCAGTAAGTGTGTGTGTGTGAGAGGGGGGGGGAGAGAGAGAGAGAGAGAGAGAGAGAGAGAGAGAGAGAGAG
>LOJH01004656.1:0-35826 GCA_001685095.1 Ellobius talpinus | reverse complement strand
TTCGGGGTATAAGCTAGCCGTGCGGGAGCTGGGCCAGATGAAAAGCAGGCCCGCACCCCTTTCACTACATTTCCCCGTTCTGAGCATGTGACGATATGATTAGAACACCTCAGATCTTCACGCTTCTGTACCCACCTAAGCTTTACGCAGAACATGTGAGTGTAAGCACCAAGGTCTTAGCTTACTCCCTCTTTGAAAAGAGGATATTAGTACTAAACCCAATAGGTTGTTTGTGAGTCACTGTGTAAGCCCACAGTCCCGGTGTAGCCCTGATGCAGCCCTGGTGTGGCCCTGGTGCAGACCTGGCACACTGGACAAGCCCTCCTGGCTGCCATCACGATGGTGACGGTCCTTGCCTTCTTCCTCTTCCTGTGATAAAGGCCTCTGACAAAATCATCTTAAGGGGAACAGGTTTGTTTTAGCTCACAGCTCCAGGATCCAGTCTATCAAAGTGGGGCCATCAACGGGACAGGAGCTCAAAGAGAGAAGACGAATGCATGACTATGTACCAGCTGCATCTTTCCCGTTCAGTCAGTCCAGGATCCTACTCATGAAATGGTGCCACCCACATTTAAGGTGGGTCTTCCCACTTTCAATTAACCCAGTTATGAAGTTTGCTCACAGGCATGCCCATCAGGCAGGACGCAGGATCCAGACAACTTTTCACTGAGACTCTTCCCAGAGGGTTCCAGATTATTTCAAGTTGACAATTAAAGGTAGATCCTTTTGCAAACTAAAATTCTGTGCACGTGAAGTGTCCTCATTGCTGTTTTGGGGTGATTTACGGCTGTCCAGATGTACGGCTGCTCCTCACCAAGACTTCCTGTCCCCCTCCCTTCAGGGCTCTGTCATCACTGGTCCCTGACACACTCTCTTCTCAAAGTTTTCCCCGGTTAATTGTCCTTTGTCTACTCTTGCATTCTCCACACACTCCATTCAGAGGAGTAAATTCAGATTTACAAAACAGATGTATGAGGGTTAATTGCTTGTAGCACTAGAGGGTCCCTCACAATTGCTTTAAAGCACGCACTCCCAAAGCACAGTTAAAGCATATGCAATTTACAAAAATTTGATTAATGTTCAGAGGCTCTGGGACCTTGCTGTTGTTCAAACTGAGACCCAGGTTGGGGTCTATTGAGTGCACAGCTGTTAACTTGCTTCTCTGGTCTTCAGAGTTGGTTCTCCCAATCTAGGATTTCACATTGATGACCCACACACACAAAGGACCCTGATTCTTTTTCTTATTTTTCTGAAACAAGGTCTTACTACATAGTCATGGTTGGCCTGGAACTTGTCATGTAGATCACTCTGGCCCCAAACTTGCACCAATTCTCCTGTGGCAGGACTACAAACATGTACCACCAAGGAACCCTGACTTTAACTGCCATTACCCTTGGGGAGGAAACACATTGCAGAGCTGTCTTTGGTAAGACACAGGGGCCGAGTGCCAATCTGATTTTTGACCAGCAGAACAGTTTGTACCTAGTGTACTGTCATCATTGCTTCTCAGACCTCCTGAATGGTAGTCACAAAGAAGGAACCCTAGAAGATTTTACCCACGGTATCAAGGAATGGTGGAACTGAAGATGAGGGCAGTGCTTTTGGGGGCCATTCATTTCTGAATTTCTGGTTTCTTCATTGCTGCTCTGATCCACAGAAGTGACTGAGTTGTGGGTGCAGCAATGAAGCCTGATGCGGGGGAGTGTCATCGTCATTAGTGGGTAGCCCTGGAGGGGAAGAGTCCAGAAGATGGAGCTGATCAATCTTCATGAGATGGGGTTAGGCAGAAACACAAGAGAGTCTGAGTCACAGAAACACATGGAAGGAAATACACGAACGAAGACAGAGGCTTCTACACCCTGGAACTCCATAAACGGGAAAGATAGGTAGCTAAGATGGGTCAAGGAGGCTCCAAGGACTTACAGAAAGATTTTTCTCAGGAAGAGTACAAAAAGTGAAGATGGGTGGCGGCCTAGATCTATTTGGACTCAGCTTTTAGGGACATTGTGATGGATACAGAACTCAGAGACAAAAGACCACACATAGGTGGAATGTAGCCCTGTTATCCCTCTCCCCTGGCCTGGGAGGGTATAATAGAGGCTCTTAGTACGTGCTCACTTACAGCCTCTCACATTAGGTGGCCTTCGCAGCATGATCCATCTTTGACCTGTCTCTAGCTTGCACATTCATAAAGCCTAGTTCATGTCCGGCCAGTCCTGGCCCTTGAGAGTAGCTGTGAACCGCCAGCAGGAGCCATAGCAATTATGTAAAGCCAGTCAGTCTATTGCCTCCAAGTCTGTTCTAGCTCCATGCCCACCCTCACCTGGCTTCAGATCTTGTCTCTGTCCCATGGAGAGGATCTGGCACCTGGCTTTCTTATTTGTCTCTGGCTCTCAACTCCTGGTTTCCGGCTGAAAGATTCAGGCTTGGCTACATTCATTTCCACTCAACCCCTCTGGCTAAATAAGGCTAACAACCTGCTGTTGACATTCTTTTTTCCATTTCTTCATTATGTTAATTTCACACACACACATGCATGCACACATGCACACACACGTATGCACACATGCACACCAATAAAAAAAGTGATGGTAACACATTCATTCCTTTGTGGATCTCCCTCTTCCCATTTCATAGTCCATCATACACATTCCTGTAGAGTCTAGAGGAAAGTATACACAGGACCCCCACTACCTTTTATCAGCTCAATTATATTCCACGGTGAATTGCAATCCTGTCATTAACCTTGCTGCATTGATGAACATGGACGCAGTTTCCTTTCTTTCGCTATTATAATGAATATTGTCATAAGCATCCTATAATATGTCCTCACAAGATGAATATTTTATTGTTATTGGATGGATCTAGTTACCCCAATAAGTGTGTTCATATGTAAGTATAATTAGACAGACTTGGAATGGAATCACAGAGTAAACTTGCATGTACATTAAAATTTTTATAGGTACTGCACCACGAAATTACATGAGAATAACATTTACAGCTGGGCTTATTTGCCACTCACTAGGTGATGACTTTGGGAAAGGTTGTTTTGGTTTCCAATCTTCTCTTCCCCGATCACAAAGCAGAGTCTGTCTGTGGTTAAATGTACAAGCGATACGTGCATGCTGCCTGGCACAAGCCAGAAACTTACTGAGTCAGTCGCCTTCCCTTTATTCTGCTTTTACATAAACTAAATTCTAAACTTGCAGTCAGCAGAAAGACAAGTGACCAAGAGCACGAAAGGAGAGGCAGCTGTAATATTTTAAAGCCCTGGCTCTCCAAATCTCCCACTGCGGGGAGCAGGGTCAAAGTAAGCTGTTCTCAACCCTGCTGTATCTGATGCTTTTTGTCCCTACTTAGTTTCCTTCTAGGGAATTAACTGGAAGATGCTAATGGCCTTTCCACTGTGAACAGATTATTTGCACGGAAACACAGACAAGACCACAAAATAAACAAGCAAACCTCCAAGACCGGGGCCCTTAATGCAGGGCGAGAGACACAGCTGGCTCAAAAGGAAAGTTCAGCTCTCTGATCTCAGCTGGTGGCTGATCAACACCAGTGCTGTGTCCACTTGGTTGGCAAGCTACCTTCCTACAAAGATGGGTACTGGCACCAGCTCTGGGACACTAGAGATAGGGAAATGAGTCTGGCATACCCTCCTGAGAGATCAAGTCTTAATCCCTTGACTGTCCATGTGACTCTGTCTCTACTACCATGCCTGCAAAGCTTCCATTGCAATGAACACAGTCTGCTCTGTGCTCCAATTGCAGGCCTGTCTACCTGAACAATTCTCAGTCCTTACGTCTGATTGCTGGATTACTGGAATGTCTGGCCCAGGTACAGGCGTAAGAAGACATTAGTTAAATGGGACAGAGTTGTGTTTTTTCTGGAGGTAAGTGTACTAAACACTGTAATGAGACAAACTTCCTCCTTTACTCCAAATACTTTCCTTTCAAATGCAACCAAATTGAAGGTATGAGTCATAAGTCATGAGTGTGGGAGAGATGTCAGAGGATACTTATCCAACATGTTATGAATATCTGTGTCCCATCCACAAAATTGATACATTGAAATCTAATTGCCAGTGTGATGGAATTAGGTGGGGGTCTTCTTTTGGGAAATGGTTAGGTCATAAGAGTGGAACTCTGCTGACTGGGTGACTGGGCTTTGAAGACTTAGCATTGAAGATGTCCCTGAGAACTCCCCTGCCTCTTCTACCACGTGAGGACATGTTGGAGAAGGTATTGTCTGTGAAACAGCAAGCAGGTCTTCTCCAGACACAGTCTACTCACTGTGACTCTGGGCTTCCTGGCCAGCTGAACTGTGAGAAATATGCATTGTTGATTAATAGGTATGTTGGTGGCATCTTGTCATGGTAGCTGCATAAACATGCTAAGACCCAAGACCATGATTCGTCATTTTCCTCATTTACCCAGTGGATACTGTCTAGTACTGGAGGATGGAACTGTGCTGCTGGCAAGTTCTTTTCAACATTAGCCAGATGACGATCTCAGAGCAACACCTGGAGACTCTTGGTCCATCGCTCATTTTATTATTTACCATGTTGTGTCATTAATTATGATTTGGTGATCGATTCTATATGCCATAGTTTTCTATGATAATATTTTAGATATAGACAAATGTGTGGGTTTCTTGATCTTTTCAATAGCTTTAGGATTTTCTGTAACTTAAAAAAGAAACATAAAATTCCCTGTGATTGATTTATAGTAAACCCTCTCATCATATAGCAGAACACTGGAGTCTTAGCATCCAGAATAGTGGATACAGTCTAATAATTGGAGGACACATTTCTGAAATGAATATGTCACTCATTTAACAAAACCCCAAGCTCTACTACCTGCCCTGTGAAGATGGTGTCTAAACAATGCATTTGGATTTCAAAACAAGGCCAGGGCTTTGGGTTATGTCTCCCACTCTCTCAGTGCTCCATCCAAGGTGGAGCAATGAGAGATTGAACAGAAATGCAAAGCTCCTGGGGTAACGTCGGGAAGAGACTTGTAGTTAGTTTGTGTTGAATATAAAATCGAGTCTGAAGACTTCCAGACCTGGGCCTTCTGCAGCTTTCCTATACTCATTATACTAAGGAAGTTTCTCATCACATTCAGCAAAGGTTTTTGCTGCAGCGAGGGCAAAGATACAGAGGCTCCAGATCCTTATGGTCTGGGTTCATTGGGCTGCGGTGGAGGAATGGTGGATGAATGGTAGAGCGCTTTTCTAGCATACAGAAGGCTCTGCCCTTCGTGTCTGGAACTTCCATACCCTCAAACACAGAAACTAGCTGGTGGTGGCTTCAGTCTCTGGCTGCATTCCTTTACATCTTTATGAGTTTGTTTCTCGGCTCAGTTCATGCACTGTTTGAGTAGAGATAACAGTTTATCTCTCTCCCAGAGTCGCTACGCAACAGTGGATCTTCAAAGTATGCACGTGTCCAGTATGGCAGTTGTAAACCCAAATGAACTCTTTCTTCCCCAAGTTGCCTTGGCCATGGGCTTTCCTCACAGCAACAGGAACGTAATTCAATGCATTCCCAGGCTCCCTAACTGCACCTGTAGATTTTGCATGGAATGGACAGCCATTCTGTTCCCTCAACTTTGCTAGGAGACATTGCGCTTTCTTTTTTTTCTTCATTTTGGCATTTGCCATACACTGAGTCAGTCTTAATTTTCATGTTCACTCTTATACTGGGTGTAAACTCTGCTCCACAGCCCCGTGTTGACCTGTGTTGTCACCAACAGAGCTCATGTCACACCCTGGCTTGTTTCTTTTGTTGGGCCTCGAGTACACAGTGAGGACTTAGTAAAGGGCATTAAATAAAACTCTTTTATTACAGGAACTTATATATTACCTGAATTTATCATTTTAGCCATTGTAAGAGTGTATTTCAGGACAAGTGACTATTGTACAAGCATTGCCATCCACCCAGAACCCTAACATCTTTCCAAACGGAAACCCTGCACCCACACAACATTAACTTCCTATTCCCTCCCCTGGGCCCTTCACCTCACCACTGTGGAGGACCCTGAGAATCTGGATGATCTAGGAACTCCATTCAAGGACATTTAGAAACTGTCTTTTTGTGACTGGCTGAATTCATTGAGAAAAATTCCCTCGAAGTTCAACCACTTTGTGTATATATATATCCTATTATATATAATATCTATAAAATATATATTATATATAATATATAGAATATTTTTATAGATATAATATATATATTATAGGATATATATCTTATCCTTTATATATATCTTATCCTTTATAGACAGAAAATTATACACATCCCCTGTATGTTTATGTGCTTGTCATTTTCTTTATCCAGTCATCTAACTTGCTTTTATATTTCTGCTCTTATGAGTATAGTGCTGGGAACCATGAAAGAGGCTGGATCTTATAACAGATTTTTCTCCATAGTCTCAACACCAAGTACACGAATCCTAGAGATAAATGGAGGCAATGCACATGCTCAGGGGAAGGAATTGGGTGAGAGAGAGCAGGGAGAGGGATAAGGACGGAAGATGGCCGGCTGATGCAGTCAGTCACAACTCAGACAGAAACATTGCCTGTGCCTTCTCACTAAAGGGGTCACCGCACTGGAAGAGGCAAGCTCTTACTCACCTTAGATGTTCCCTCACTGAGGCGTTTTTTTTTTTCAAATCAGCATAATCCTGTACTTGCAATCAGAAGCTTTATGTTTATTTCTGTTATCTGATTTAGATATCCCGATATCTAAACTTACAGCTCTGCCATTTTTTATTTTTGAAATGGGACAATGTGTGTGCGATCACATGCATACATGTGCATGCACACGTATGTCTATCTCCGGCATAAAGATGAAATAGCAGTACACTCTTTGAAGGCTAAAGAACTATACAAACTGTAGAGATTTCAATTATTCCACAGAACTTTTCTTTCTTCCATGTTTCAATTATAATAAGTCAATTAAAATCCATAATGGAAAAAGAGACTAGAGACTTTGGGAGGATTTCCTTTTAAATTCCATTTCCAAACCTAGAGGCAAGGACTGTCAAATTGTTAATTTTTTTTTCAAATTCTAATCACTCTCAGATTTTATTGAAGTTCTGGGTATTCTATTTGGGCTTGACACAGTCAGTGAAAATATTAAGCTTTGATAACACCAAAATGTGCTAACACGAAACTGCAGTAATACTTCAGCCATGGGCGACATTTAAAGAATCCCCAGCTACATAATCACATTAACATTTAATGTGCCCAAGTTCAGCTTAAAGATGTTTTCCTCTCTTTTGCATCTCTTTGCTGACGGGAAAATGCCAGTGGAGCTAGAGAATCCCGTTTGTGCTTGCGATAGGTCCCCACAGAAGAGGGAGTCCTTCAGCCCCTTCCCCATGCCGGCTGCTCCTCAAGGTAAACACAGCCTGTCCATGTGGGCAAACATCTTTTATAATTTTCCACCCTTTATAGGTTAGCCAGCTTGAGCTGGAGACACAGGAGAGTTCCTGGAGAAATCCATTACTGCCGCTCACTCTGCTTTTCCGTCTCAATATAATTAAGCCTGGCTAATTGTCTATCATGATTAAAATCATGCCAATAACAACCTTGTTCTCAAGCCTGGCTATGTTCCAAACTTGTTAATTGTTCTTGTTTTAGAGTAGGTCATTCTGTACCTCACTTTAGCTGTGAAATTCCTTATAAATAACATGCTTAGATAATAAGATCATCCTTGGGTGACCAGGAGCCATGACCATGATGACATAAGCTACGTCTACATATGGGCTAAGAAAACTCGAGCCTAGACTATTTTTAACAACCTGGCTACTGGGCTGAGCTTAGCATGATGTCACTGCAGTAGGAAGAAAGAGGGAGGGGAAGAAAGAGAAAGAGGAAAAGGGGAAAATAAAAGAGAGGAAGAAGAAGATGGAGAGAGAGAAGAAAAGAGAGAGGGAAGGAGGCAGGAAGGAAAACATTCTTTCAAATGATGCATGACAGAGAAACAGGCCGGCATGAGTTCATGAAACTGGTTTTGCGTGTACAAAATAAAGTGAACCCAGAGCTCAATGTGAATTGAAACAGCTTCTAAAACCACGGCGTTTGCCTAGATTAATTGACATTCATCATGTCACCCTGCTTAAGAGGCGTCGGTGACAAGGTGTACTAGCCTTTCATGTGCCACGAGGAAAAAAGGGGGAGGCTGTCAATGCAAAGCTGTGACAACACTTTTGTGTCACTTAGTATTTTTATTTTAGACCGAGTGAGAAATCCCTCAGAAGTGTTTGTATCCTTTACCATGCTGCCCTTGTTTGCCTGTGTTCGCTTCCCCCTCTGAGGAGACATAACTTTTCATTTCAAAGCAGAATCAGCGTGTACTATTTCTTGAAGATCTGGTAGCTGTCAGTCAAAGTGAGTGGAAGGAGCAATGGCAGTGGGCAGGAGCTGAGTGATGGAGGTGTGAGCAGGTCTGGCCAGCTGTGCGGTGCTAATGAAGCTGATTACTCAGAGGTCAGCAATTCTGGGAAATATTCTCATTTTCCAGATAATAAAATGTGGAACAACTATGCATATTAGGGTTTAGGAAACATGACACCAGATGGGGAAAATATTGCTTTCCCTAGTAGTGGTGAGTTCATGGCTTACAGATGAATCTTAATTCTGAGTACTCTTTTCCATGTTCCATGCTTCCTTCATGTTCTATTAAGGCTTCTCTAGTTCCCACAGGACATTGTGTTGCGTTCTGCTTACCCCAACTCTCAGACAATGCCTTTATTGCTTCCATGTCCACTTTGAAGTTTTATATTCCTCAAGAAGTTGAGTCTCCTCATTTCTGTCACATTAATAACTGGTTGGTGCCAATACCAACCCACGGTAGGGACACAGTAGATAAGCGAACAGATATAAGGAAGGAATGGTTATTGTACTATGATGATCTCAGAGACAATTTCTATTTTTTTAAATAAAAATCTGAAAATGCCATTATGACAGACAATATTCAAAAGTCTTTTAAAAAATAATTTATTTACTTTTATTTCATTTGCATTAGTATTTTGCCTCCATTTTATCTGTGTGAAGGTGTCAAATCTTGGAGTTAGAGACAGTTGTTAGCTGCAGTGTGGGAGCTGGGAATTGAACCCGAGTCTTCTGGAAGAGCAGTCAGTGCTCTTAACTGCTGAGTCATCTCTACAGCCCTCCAAAGTCTTATTTGCTGAAATAAACATATACTGTCATTGTCATCAGCCCAATGTCCCTGTAATTGGGATTTCAGATAGTACCCCATCAACCCACCCACTCTGCATGTCTACCAAAGGTAGACTTTGCATTGTAACAAAGGACTGAAAAAGATTGGCCAGCCCAGACTAATTCTTCCATCTAGCTGCACACGAGCTTTTCTTACTCTCAAATATGTGTGTTTGTATCCTAAGATAGTTGTGAGAATGAAAGTGCCCATGTAAAAAGTCTGAAACAGGAGGCCAGGAGGTGGTGGTGCATGTCTTTAATCCCAGCACTAGGGCACTAGGAAGGCAGGGGAAGGTGGATCTTTGTGAGTTCGAGGCCAGCCTGGTCTACAAGAGCTATTTCCAGGATGGACTCCAAAGCTACAGAAAAACCCTGTCTCAAAAACAAAACAAAACAACAACAACAACAAGAGTCTGAAACAGTACCCAGCTCATTCAGAAAGAGCCTTCACAGCACTTCTGTCTATTGACTGGCACTCTCATCCTGAGAGAAACCTTCTCTTCCCTTTTCCCAAACCCAAACAGACCCAGGGAGAAAAAAGCTGCTTGCCAAAAATCACAGTGATAAGCAAGAACTTTTCACATGGTTCTTTTCAAATTAACCTGTAGATTCATTTTCCTAAGAAATGGCCTATAGATCTAGAAAGAATGTTAGAGACGATCTAAACTCTCCTTGTTCTATGTAAGAAACCTGGAAATGGAAAGAAAAATCAATGCATGGAGCACTACTCAGGTATTGTTGACAGATCCCCTAAAGCTGCACTCTGAATAAAAGATGGTTGTTTCTGTATATGTCACACAACATGCTATCCAGGTCTGAAGTACTCCTCACACCGTCCTACTTGATTGCCCTCCCTTCTCTCCAGTCTGCTCCCATGCTGGTAGGAGTCTCTTGTTGGTCCACATGAACTCTTATGTTCATACCAGACCCTTTTCCCCCAATATGCTAACCACCCCTCATTCCGGAGAGCTCTTCTCCCAAATTTCTTCCAAGTCTTCTTTTTCTCTTAATTCAGATCTCAGTTCAAATGTCACCACAGACCAATCCTTTCTATTCTTAACAGCCTTTTAGATTCTGAATAAAACAGCCCAACATGCGACTCTCCACCATTCTAAATACTTCACTGTGCTACTTTCTTTATAGAAATCATTATTTTCTAAAAGCATATATGCATCTGTTTGTTTCATTTAAACACTAGGACAGGTACTAGGAAAACATTAGTGGGGACAGGGACAATAGTCTCTACCTTCATGGACTTTCTAGTCAAGTGATAGATACAGACCCTGATCAAATAGCCGTGAAAATACATAGTGATGGGGAACCTATAATTATAAGAAGTGAATTGGTCTTGAGATTCTGGGAGGCTTTGCCCAAAGAAGGAACTTTCTGTGTACACTCTGATGGTTAAGAAAGATTTGAAAACAAAATGATGGTCCAATAGGAAGGATGCTCACCTCACACCATCAGCAATTAGTGGTGATGAGAGGGGCAATGACTGCCAGGGTAGGGAGGGAGGAGCTTAAGTCAGACCATGTAGAGGTTATTAGGGAATGCTGAAAGTGTTCTTCATCTTGCCAGGTACAGGAAGCTGTTGAGGACTTTAACCAAAGTAGTAATCAATCAGTCCCATATGTACAGAAATGTATAGTTTTGGTATTACATAGGAGGTGAACCGGAAGTGAGGACATCATAATGAGAGTCAAGAGGCAACCGCAATAGTCCCAGAAGGGAGATGGCAGTGGATGGTGCTTGGGTGGAGACGGTAGGAAAAAAATGGATGTATCAAAATGAACTTAGAGTGAAAGTTAGAGGATTTGTTTGGGAGGTATATGAGCCTTGAGTAAAAGTGTATGTCAAGAGAACACTCAGATATTAATTTAGGCTGGGAAAGCGAGATCTAACATAGTAATAAGTTGTGAATTCCGGAGGAGACCAAATGGCACAGCCTGCTTTCACCGTGCTGGTGTGAGATGCTGTGAGTCCTCCATGAAGAAGTGAGGAAGCACAAATGTGGGTCTGATTCAAGAGAACTGCACAGGAGATGCAGTCTAGGTGGAATCTGATGGGTCTTGGGACTCTATATGTGGAATTTTGAGGAGCCAATATATTTGGAGTATCAAGAACCCACAGCAGAGCCTGGAGAGTCAGCTCAGTGGTTGAGCACTTGCTGCTCTTAGGAGGCTCCAGGTTCGGTGTCCAGGAGGCACATAACAGCTCTCAGCTGCCTGTAACTCCAGCTCTAGGAGATCTGATGCCATCTGAGCTCCTTAGGCTCTTGCACATACATGGTGCACATATAAACACTCAGACACATACATACACCTACACCTAAAAGAAAACTTTGAAAATATTTTTTAAAACAATACTACTTAATAGTTAGTTTGAAAAGTGATGGAGGAACAGGAAAATAGGAGTGGCAAACCAGGAGAATGGTGTTCCCTGGGGTGGAGGAAGGAAAAGATGGACAGACAGCGATCTATCTAGAGTGGGCTAGAAGGGTACTGAGGCAGGTTTACCGACATCAAGACCGCTTGGTGGCTTCAGTGAGGGCTGTTGGAATGGAATGATGCCAAAGGAAACCAGATTAGAAAGCACCAAAGGGAAAATAGAAAGGATGGATGTGGAGACAGAAATTGGCCTCCACCAAGGCACTCAGAGTGCACTCCTCTTTTGTGATAGGAGAGAGCCCGGGCAGGAGGTGGACAATCAGTTCGAATTATGTATTCCATGGAAAGAGGTGAGGGAGTTCTTGCCTCATGGATTTATTGCACATATAAAGGAGAAGGCAGAAACATTTGCAGAGTCAGAGGTTAAGAAATAGTTTGGGAGGAATCAGGAATTGGAAAAGAATGGGGAAAGCTGGAGATATTTATTACAAGCAGTGACACTCCGTGTTGAACCAGAAAAGTGGGTGGAGAGTCAATGCTGCAAGGCTGGTAGTGAAGCTCCAATGTCCACCGGAATGAAGCTGCAGTCCCCTGCACAGCCATTAATGCCAAGTCAAAGAGGGGTTGAACTCACCTAGGACTGCTGATTTTCTAAAGGCGTGGGATAAAACATGGAGAGGTGGGATCTTGAGTAACATGAGGCATGGCAGCTGTTTCTTGTTCAATGCACAAGCCACAGATCTAGGAAGAATGCCTTCCTCCCCAGGCATGGTGGTACATCCCCATCAAAGACAGGAGAAACTCCAGTTGGACATCAGTCTGGGTTATATAGTACATCCTTATCATAGAAATAGTAGAGTCTTATGTTGGAAAACAACACAAAACAAAAGGGCAAGATGGAAAACAAAGAAAACATCACACTTCTCATTATGCTTGTCGCTTGAGTAGAAGAGAGTGTCTCTTTCCTTCACTTCTGATTTTGAAGCATCCATTACTTTAAATGTGTCTCCAGGTGAAATACTGGGAACTGATCAATTTGGTCCATGTCCATCCTCTACACTTCACTGTGGGATTACACTGAAGGAATGGGTCATAACTAATTCATACTTACATTGCCAATGCCTAGATTAATATTTTTCATATCGCAGACGCCTGATAAACGGTAAATATATGCATTATAGAAATGGATGCATCAGAGAACACTTAAATCAAGTAATTACCACTAAGATATTTATCCATTCCATCTTGACTAATAAAAATAATAATCACCTTTATCCTGGACACAGATTTATAGTTTGCCTCTCCTAACAGAGCAGAGAGAGCTGAAAACTGGACAAGGTCCTGAATGAAACAAGCAGTCATGGTTTTATTTTCGTCCTCATTGTTAAGTAGATGCAATTCCTTTCCCTTGCAGAGAAATGAGAAAAAGAGGAAGGAACCAGACTAGATGGCTTTAACATTCTTCATTAGCATCCACACTGAATAAATTTCAACAACAGGAGTCTTAACACAGCCTTCTCTGTATCTGATGCACAGAAAACGAAGCCTGCCAATCTTGCAACATGTCTGGAGATGAAGAAGGTCAACATATCAGAAAATAAAATCAGCAGCAGAGATTTCAAAGAAATTCATCCCAAGAGTTCTTCTCAATGAATACAGTGTAAGATTGAAGAATTCAATTACATGAAAAAAGAGCCCTACTTTTTTTCTTTTTAATACCATGCCCAGCTATTAGGTTTTTTGTCATTGCTAACATGAAGGCATATTGTTAGCCATCAGGAAATCTCAACAAATTCATATATTCAAATCACAAGGGATTTGTGTGGTAGATGGATCCGAAGTCTGCTCTGCCTCCAGTTCCTCAACCAAGATTTCATTTATGCCAAAGAGAACCTTATTCTTAATCAGACACAGCAAAGTTCAACTCATTGCTGCTAATCTGCTCCACTCTTTGAGGAAAAAGCAATCTTTCCTGATCTGAGCAGTATTTGTTAGAGTGGCAGTTGGGTGCCCTCTGGCAGTGGGGGCTTCTCTACAAGCATTTGGGAAACAAGCCCCTTTGACTTTAGAGCCTTGGTATGCATTCCATCTTTTATCTGGCTGGTTAAATTATTATTTGGAATTAAAATATGAGTACATCATTTTCCCTGTTCTTTTTTCCCCTCCTTCCCATCTACCACTCTTTTGGTCTCTCTTAAACTCAAAAAGATTTCTTTTATTTAATTGTCTCTCTGTCTCTGTCTCTCTCTGTGTCTCTGTCTCTGTCTTTCTCTCTCTTCCTTAAATATTTAGAAACAACCTGTTCAGTCCATATAATGCTACTTGTGTGTATATGGTTTCAGGGCTGGCCACTTGATATTGGATAAACACTTGGGGGTTCCTTCCCTGGGGAGAACTATCTTTCCTGCTCTTAGCACTTCTTAGTTGTCTGTACTTATTTGTCAAAGTGTGGAGATCTACTAAATTTTTCCTCTGCTATGTTAGCATGTATGTCAGCAACTTTGCTCAGATTTTGTTTAGGCTGTCATGTTCCAGAGACTTCATGGGTGTACCTTCTCTGACATTTCAAGGGGATCTAATCCCACAGCAGCCACCCTAGCCCCCGTCTCTTACAATCTTACTGTCCACTATCCCGTGATGCTCCCCGAGCCTTAGGGGCAGGAGTAGTGTTGTAGTTGGGGATGGATACTACATGATCATGTATTTTCTGCTGTTTTATTGCTTGTGGTTTTCTGTAATGACCTATGATTTGGTTACTGATTTCATCTGGAAATTAAGTCTGACATAGGAGACATGATTGTGTGTCAAGTTGTCAAGAGGTTGACTCCTGATGGACAGTACTGGTCATCAACTACATCTGGAATTAACTAAAACCCAAGAAGCTGGCCACACCTGCGAGAGATTTTTTTTCCTTGTTGGATTACTTGAGGTGAAAAGTCCTCCCTGTTTGGATCATTTCATGCCAGAAGACTCCACCTAAATCTGGGCTACACCTTCTGATGGCAGCCCACCTAAAAGGACGTGGGTGAAGGAAGCTTTGGGCTTGCTTGCCCTCACGTTCACTGACAAGTCCATCTATCCTCTGTCTGATGCAAAGATAAGTTTCTTTGCTGAGGTGAGAGCGACTCTTCTCTATGGGTGTAAGGATAAATATTTAAAATGGTGTCAGGAATTACACTGGTGTATTAGAGTGTCAGTTTTAGGTTCTCTTACCGCTTCATGGCCTCACTAGCCCTGGGTAGTTGGCTCGGTTTCTATTACCAGGCATGATTTCATCTGTGTTGACTAAGCCTTAAATAAAATTAGGGAGCTATTAGTTACCATAAAGAAATGAGTGCCATTATTGCACTTTTGAGATTATTGTGTCATGCTGGTCATTGTTTTAGTCCATAGGCAACACAGCTGGCTAGGACCGTGGGTTGCATTCCTTCATTAGAAGCTTGCAAAGCACCTTCTGGTACCTTGAAGCTAGTCTTGATCAGGTCTAGTTCAAATGCTCTGAACCCTGTGATGAAGTGCATGGTGTCTTCAGTAATAAGATTTATCTTCGGCCTCTGGGAGGCAACCAAGAATATCAGCAACATAAATGTTTTCAACGTGTTCTGTTTGCATGTGTGCACACATGTGTATGTGCCTTGCCATAACACACATATGGAAGTTAGGGGACAACTTGTGGGAGTCAATTCTTTCTTCCTACCATGCGGGCTCAAGGAATTGATGCAAAGTCGTCCATCTTGGTGGCCAGCACCTTCACCAACTGAGCCATCTTGCTGGCCTGACTAATTAAATTCTATGAATTCATTCAAGGAAATAATGTTTTAGACTCTGTGACAAAACTTAACTTGTAAAATGTTCATTGCAGAAGCTGGGGGTGTATCGCTCAGGGTAGAGGACTTGGCCAGTTTTTGCAAGGCCTCAACCATGCTGAATTCTCATAATTACCTAGAATATGTCCGTTGAATCATGCTGTGGCAACATCCCCATCATAGGCTAAAGGGTGCAGATCTCTTACATCCTAGCACGGGTACCCCTTCCTAATGTGGCTTTGACACTTCTGCTAACCACAGGCAGAATCTACCTTTTTAAAATAAAAATTGTGAAAGCTCTATACATTTTTATGGCTTATTATTTTGTGCGTGCCCACTTGCCATGGTGCATGGGTAGAGGTCAGAGGACAACTGTCAGCTGTCAGTTTTTGCTTTCTACCGTGTGGGGCCTGGGGATGGAAATCAGACAGCCAGACTTGCCAGAACTCACCTTTCCCTTAGGAGCCATGTTACCAGCCCCGTTCTCTGGTGTTAGACAAATCTTGCAATTCGTTTTCCATAGAAACATGGCAGTGAGGGAAGAGATGTTTGATCAGATACAGAGACGAGAGCTGGAGAGGTTTTATATTCTTGGCATTGCTGCGAAGCTATCCCAAGGCCACCATGGAGGAGTCGGTCTAGATCTTTGGAGAACAAAAGGTGTCATGGAGCTACCCAAATACTCGGTCAGCATGTGCTGACAGCCATATGAATGTCACCATCGCAGCCTTTCAACTCTGATGACCCTTTCTACCCCAAACCAGCTCTTGAATGGTTCTCAGTTAAACCAATGCTCTCTAATCACCCCAGAGAAGCATGATAAATACTAATTGTTTTAGCTGTTTACTTTGAGAGGACAATACCCTCAGAGCATTAGGTGGAAAGCAAACTGTAGATATCTCTTTAGCCAGAGGACTGGAGGCAACCAGAGTTGTAGAATGATCAAGAAAGGGAGCTAAGGTCCCACAATAGAATGTAGCGCACATAGCAAAAACCATACCTCAAAGGAGGCATTGGTGACATAATTCTCACTGAATAGCCCCATTTACTTTTTACATGTGAAATTAGCTGGCAGAGAAAATGTCAGAAGATAGTAAAACACTTTGAAGGCTGTGCGTGGCAGGATCAGTCCTATCTTTTGAACTTCATTTTGCCCTTAGTTTGTTCTTTATAATCGCATTTTGGCTTCCTCTTTCCACCGAAACCAAACACAGGTACCCCAACTCGAGATGGAACTTGGTGCCTATATTTACATCCCATCCCACTTAACTGCCCCCCTCCCTGCTTTTCTCTCTCCCCACAGCACTAGTGGAGACCAGACAGCCACACTTGAAGGAGTTAAAGCAGAGTCTTCCAGGCTAAACAACGAGAGGACCCCTCCACATTACCATGCCCGTATATATTCAATATCCTGTTTTTACATATGCTTGTTTATGTGTTTCTTCACTTAAGTGCATGCGGTAAACTAACTGCTTCTCTGCGTCCTCTCTCCTGGTCACTTCCAATGCTTGCCGTCAACCAGCACTTCGAATGAGTATTCGTTCAGTGAGGAAGGAATGCAGGTGAGCAATGACTAGCTTCGTGTTTCTATTGGTTCTGGTCACGCACACTGCGACTCTACTGGAGATGGTCTGCCTTTGGAGTCCAAAGCCTGCTCTGAGAGTGCTTTAACCTGTTGTAAATTTCTCAATACAAAGAGGAAATGCTAAAATTTACCCCTAAAAGGAGCCAAGAGAGTCAAACTGATTTAATAAGAAAATACAAAATTAAAACCTGGAACTATCTGAATGTGATAATAATAGGTGACACCTATATTTGTGGTAGTCTGTCAGCTCTTGTCTTTATAATCGCAAGACCTAGGTGCTTCTGTTTTCCTCACTTTGCAAAGACAGGAACTTAAACAAGGGACAGAGCAAGCTAACTCAGCAAAGGAGAGGAAGTGGAATTCAGTGTTGTTTGGCTTGCCTCCAAATCCCATATTCATTATCCTATAATAATAATTGCCTTTGATTACACTTGCATAGGAAAGCTGCTACCATCATATATAAATGCTCATCTGCTTGCCTTTGCTCCTCTTCTGGTAAACCTGGTTTCTAAAAACTCATATCATAGGGTGGTCATTAATTTTCTCTAAGGCCTACTCTTGGAATCCCTTCTCTTTTATTGGATTCAGACTATACTTTCTGGAGAGAAGAGAAATATGATAGCCTCATTGTTTATCATTGTCCAGATTCTGACACATTAACACATACTAATTACCCTCATTTGAGCCGCCACTATCTTGGCTTAGGACCCTCAAATGATTCTAATACCTCCTAATCTGTCTCTCTTTTGGTGGGGGGAGAGGAGGCTGCAATAGAGGGCCCTCACCCTGTAGTCTAGGTTAGTCTTGCAGTCAGTGATGGCCAACCTCCTGCTTCAGCCTCCTGAGTACTGAGAAGATGTAACCCACCATGTCCAGGTTATTACTCTCTTGCTTGCCTCTCACCTTATATCTCCCATGTATTATCTGCACAGAGTCAAAATGATCTACCTACAACTCTGATCATACCATGCCATGCCCCTCTTCTTTGTTATTTGCAAGTAGGTTCAAGTTACTTAGCAGAATAGACATTCAATTGTAAGATAGACTCTCTCAGTCGAGGGATCTTCTACAAGACACCCCACCCAAACCGGCAATGCCATCAAAACAAACAAACAAATGAACAAGGAAAATGTAAAAACCGTCATAACCAACATGAGAATGAGAAGACTTGATGAAATGTGATGGGGGTGTCTTAGATGAGATCCTGGGGTAGAAAACAATGACAACAAAGGAATTAGATAAAAGCCAAAGAAAGCCAAGTAACGTATAGATATTAATTAGGAATAATGCATCAGTATGATTTCATTGTGACAGATAGCAAATAAATGAAAAATATTAATGATAGGGAAAATTGGGCTTAGGTTATATGGGAATTCTATAATCTTTGCCATTTTTAGTTAATATGGAATTGCTATGAAGTAAAAAGTTTTTTGAAAACAAGTTTTTGAAAACCATTGCTTGCCAAGCATCCTGTGGCAATCTCTTCACTCCTTAGCTAATTTAATTCTCACAACAACAGATGAGAACGTTGAATCTCAAGGAAATTAAGAGATTTGCCTAAGGTCACACAGTTAATATGTCTCAGAAGCAGGATTCAAACCCGAGAGAACTTTCTGTCAAGTTTGAGATCACGTGATGACATCAGGCTAGAGCTCCAGGACGAGTAGGATTGTCCCTGAGGAGGTCAGGGAGAGAGAGGTGGCAGGGTCCACAGGAGGATAAAAGTGCTCATCACAGATGTTCGCGTGCTTTGATTTCTTCCAGAATTATCTAGGTGTCTTCACTAACTCCTGACCTGATTTTAATGCTTTCAGCTTTGAAATGGCCATGTTTCTTAAGCAGCTTCTTCTCTAACCATATAAAATAAGTTGTAGAACAGTGTTTTGTTTTCCACTTTGCTTTTGGTAGAGAGAGGCTTCTCAGTGTGCTTCCAGCTGGGTGTGTTTAGCTTCTGAGAAGCTCTTCTTGATGGGCCAGAGTCCTTTGGAGCCTGGCACGGCTGTTGAGATCATTAACCTTTTGCACTGCTCTCCTAAGAAATAAAAGAAGAACTAGACAGCAAGACGTGGGAGAGCACAGCAGTGCTCAGCTCTTCCGCGATTCTCTTCTGAAGCATGGAAGGGGTGTTTAAAAGAAATATTTAGAAATGGAACTTGGGAATGAAAAAAAAATTGGTTTCCCAGCCACTTCTATTTGTTCTCCTGTAGACCTGTGACGTTTTCTCAGTAGATATTAATGTTGCCCCAACCTTCTGGATATTTTAGCATAAATCTTTCTACATGTAGTAAAGTGAACTAGCCAAGTCTCCACACACACATTTAGCTCAAGGTTTCGTTCCCACCATAAATACACTGAGGAGTCTGACGTGTGTTTGTGTGTGTGTGTGTGTGTGTGTGGTGTGTAGAAAAAGAATAAACCCATCTGAATTACCATGTTAGGCATCATCAATGGTCATGTTTTCTTGCCTTTGGCCTAATGAACTTTGACTGCCAATTGAAGCAGCCTAGAAAGATATCTCCGTTGAGAGATTTCCCAGATCATACTGGTCTCTGGACATGCCTGTGCTTGATCATCCTGATTGCTCATTGATGTAGTATGGTACAGTCCATTGTGGGTGGTGCCGTTCTCTGTGCAGGTGGTCCTGTACCGTACAAGGAGGCATTGACCTGTGAATGAAGCGGGAACTATGTTTCTCTATGGTTTCTGTCTCAGTTTCAGCCAAGTCCCTGCCAGACTTCCCTCAGTGATGAACTTTGACTTGTAAGACTAAATACACAGCTATTTGCTCTTGGTCATGGGTTTTTAAATCACAGCCATGAAAGGAATCTAGAAGAGAGGGCAAACTCGGCAGGCCTGTTTTGCCATCACTCATCTCCCTGCAGCTCTTCCATTGTAAGCACCTGCTGAGCTGGCCTAAACCAGACTCCACAGCCCTTCCCACATACCCATCCTCATTTCCTCAGTCTCTCTACATCGCTCTGATGCTTCCCTAGCTACCCAGGTAGGAAATGCCAGCATCGTCTTGGGCTGATCCTCTTTGCCCCATTTCTCTAGTCAAAGCCTAGTTTCTGCAGATTTCCTGTTCTCTCAAACTTCCCTCTCTCTTCTAGACCGTCGCTTCCACCACAAAAGCCTTCGTTATTTCTCACGATCTTCTCAATGATTTCCTAATGACTCTCCTTACCTCCAGTCTCTTGTGGGATAATCTGTTTGTACACTGTGAAGATGTGTCTTTGCCAAGACTCCTTCTGACTGGTTTAATAAAGAGTTCAATGGACAATAGCTAGGCAGGGAAAGGTTAGGCGGGACTTCTGGGCAGAGAGAGAAGAAGGGGAGATGAACCTAGGCCTGGGAGAGGCACCAGAGGACACAGAGAGGAAACAGGAGGTGCAATATAGAAAAGAGGTAAAAAGCTACAGTGCAAAATGTAGATTAATATAAATGGGTTAATTTAAGCTATAAGAGCTAGTAGGACAAGTTTAAGCTATAGGCTGAGTTTCCATAATTAATAAGAAGTCTCTGTGTCAATTTTTTTTTGTGAGCTGGCAGCCCAAAGAGAAATCTGTCTACATTCTCTCTCTTCTGTTACCATCTTTCATTCTTCTACTGGTTTTATATCCTTAAAGTGAAGCTTTAGTCAGATAATCCCACTGATAAAAAAAAATCTTACATGGCTCCTTATTGCCTCCAGGATAAATGCCAAAGTCTTTAGCCTGGCATTCAGGGCCCTTCACCATCTGGCCCTAAACAACCTTCCCAAGCTTACTACCTATTACCACACTCCATGAATTTGCTATGCCAGCCAAGTCCATTAGCTCATTTCTGCAGGGATGGACATGCCATCTCTGCCTATGTCAGTTTGTCCTGCTCTCATGGACATATTCACCCTTCTTCTGACATTGAAGATAATGCCCTACTTTCCAGAAGCTATTTCTGGCCACTTAACATCACCCAGTTATGTATTCTGTTAATTTTCTCAGGTTTTGTCATCACCTCAATACATATTCTGTTTCTACCCCAAATGGCATAGAGATCATGTAATCAGAAATAGGGAGAAATTCTCAACAGTCTTTATTAGGGATTCTTTATTAGACTCCAACAGTCTTCACTATGAAGGGAAGGTGTGGGGCTGGGTCATGAATGGAGTCTGATTTCCTATTCACCATGCATTCAGAACTATCCTGTTACCCAGATGCATTGGGATTGTCTCTGAGGTTGGGATTCTTTATTAGGTAGCTGGGTCATCATACTTACTGTAATACCACCACTAGTTCCCACATGTGTCCAAATAAATCTATGTTGCCGTGATGAATTTTCTAAGTTTTCCTAAGTGTGAGGAAGCTTTTCACTTCCTTTCCTTTCTCCCCTCCCTATGAGGATGCCCCATCCACTTCCAGGTACCAGTGTATCCCCTCTGTGAATTGGACAGCAATGGACTTCTACCACAGTAAGTCAAAGATCTAGTAAGTATAAGAAGCACCTGAGGAAGTGGTCACTGTGTGAGTCCTGAGTCCTAGCCCTGAAAGTAGGAAACACCAGGTGCAGACTGGCCCATGAATATGTATTTTTAATTTTTTGCCTTTTATTTAAAACAGATTCTTTTCACATACAATATACCCTGATTATAGTTTCCCCTCCCTCTGCTTCTCCCAGTTCCTCCCTTCTTCCCCTCCTCCCCTCCTCTCCAGAGCCACTCCATTTCCAATGTCTGATTTGACCTAAAGCACACTCTAAAAGAAGGAATCCATACCCAATACTGCTTTGGTAACCAAGAACCAGGGACTAGATAGCACAGAGACCTAGAGTAAAACCAAACACTACTGATCTTAAGAAAGAGGTATGAGTAAACAATGCCTATGAAGGTATATTTCTAATAAGTTCTTGGGAGACTCTGTGAAGAGACCGAAGATTCCACTCTGAAAGCTGCTGTTTGATGTCAGGTCCTCTGTCCTGCCCTCTTCCCAGCCTGGAGGACACTTTGCATTGCTTCCTATTTCTGAAGCTTTCCGTGAACCTTCCACCGCCACTTCAGCATCACTGAAGTATGACTTCCTCTAACTCTGTAGCATAACTCTTACTCCTTTGCAAATTAGGTCCTACGAGGGCAGAAATACCTGAGTATGACATTTGTTCTTGTATCCTGAGCACCCAGGATAATGCTTAATGCAGAGAAGATGCTAAAACATACTTATTGGAGGAAGGAATGAATGTGGCCAGAGGGAATGCAAGAGTTGCTGTTTCCTTGATGTATTTTTTGACTCTGTGGCTCTTGTAATAGAAAAGCTGACAGCCCTGAAACAAATAGGCCTGCCTGTGGTCCACTGAAACTTTACTTACAATAACAGCAATCAGGCAGCATGCTGGACTTGGCTCTCAGGCTCTGAAGTTTTCTGTCTCTTTTTATATCAAATTTATCTTCCTGTCTAGATTAACAGATTGTACATTCCTTGAGTGATAGAATTTCATCAGAGTATAGATACGGATATGGGTATTTATGTGTATTTACATATGAAGGCAGACATATGTGTAAATATCTATCATACATGCAACATGCACGCATGCACATGTGCACACACACATGCACACACACATACATATGCATACATATACCAAGTAACTGTGAAAAGATTATTCAGACTCTTTGACAAACTCCCTCACCTCGTTGCTAAAATCTCATTATAGGATAGTGTAGATGAACCGCCTGGCACACAGCCCAACCTACAAACAAAGGCTTGGTAACTCTTGCTTTCCTCCATCCCTCTCCTTAAACAGGGTTTCCACCTCCTGTGAATTTGATCTGTGTCGTCAAAGGACCTCTGTGACACCCCGAGATGACAGAGAAGAATGTGAAGAATGTGGTTGCAGAGAAACCATCCTAGATCTGGAGTCAGAAACCTCAGGCCCCAGTTGGGCTTATGGCTTTCAGGACCGGACTCTGCATCTTCTGGAGTTAACAGTTGATGCTTCTGTCAGGCTGTGTCCTCAACTCCCCCCCCATCCACTGCTTATCCCCTCACCCTGTTAGCTGAGGACCTCAGCTCACACTCTACTGGAAGGAGAAGTCACTGTGCAGTCTATCATTTTTCATGCAATTACACGAGCCCTTCCCCACTCTCTGTGTCTATGGACCCTTCTTTTCCTCCCCTTCCATGTGTATGGGTTTCCTAGGCCCCTCAAAGGCGAGCCCAACCACCTATCCTCTGGGTACCCCCTTTCTACTTGTCAAGGATTTCATTTCTTCACACATCCCCTTTTCTTTTGAGATACTCAGTCATCCACTGCACTGCTCTCATTTCTCCCATTTTATAGAAACAGAAATCTCTTTTGACTCCTCCTCATCCACTACCGAGTCAATGCTCCATAGTGCCTGCCACAAGTCTTGCAGCTCAATGTCTTTTGTCTCTACACTCTTACTTCATGGTTTGTTTTTTCAGATAGCAGAAGTAAGAAAGAACACAAATATAAAGAGATAGACATTCAGATACCCACCTTCGGAGTCACAGTGGCAATAATGTGTATTTAGCTTCAAGAGTTTCAACGTGAAGCTAGATAGGCACACTGCAGTTCCTACTCACAGCCTGAAATCATCCCAAGCTGCTTCTCTCTACACCGCTTTGTGCCTTCCTTGTTACCAAATCCACAGAATGCCTCTCCTGTCTCATTTTCTCTCCCAGAAGAATTCCAAGGTCAGTCATGGCCTCCTTCCTCAATGCTTGTCTAATCTCATTCTGTTCAATCCTACTTCCTTCAAAGAGGCCACTCATGAACACTTTACATAAAATAATGCCACTATATGAGGTTGGTCCTAGTGAAGACTCCTAGTAATGGAGGATACGGAGCCTGAATCAGTCATCTTCTGTAACCAGGGTAGGCTCCCAGAGGTGGGACCGGAACACCAACACAGCAACAAAATCTATAACCCACAACCCGCCTCGCTTGTAAGATGTGCTGGGGTAATGGTGGCACAGAGCTTGTGGAAGTGACCAACCAATGGCTGTCCTAACCTGGGGCCCACACCATGAAAGGGAGAGCCTAGACCCAACACTGCCTGGATGGCCAAGATTGAGAAGTTGGATGGTTCAGAGACCCAGGGTAGAACCAAACACGACTGGCAGAAAATTAAAAGTCAATGAAATGATTCCTAATGATATTGTGCTATAGTCATAGAATCGGTGCCTCTCCCAATCATCTTCTGAGATGCTTCTTCCAGCAACTGATGGAAGCAGATAGAGAGACCCACAGTTAAACATTAGGGAGAGCTTAGGGAATGCTGCAGAAGCAGGAGAGGAGGGGTTGTAGGAGCCAGAGGGGTCAAGGATACCACAAGAACATGGTCCACAGAATCAACTAAGCAGGGCTCACAGGGGAACACGGAGACTGAAGCAGTAACCATGGAGCCTGCATGGGGCTGCACGAGATCCTCTGCATATATGTTGTAGTTCTTTAGCTTGGGGTTTTTACTGGACTCCTAACAATGGGAGTGGGGTTGTCTCTGGCTCTTTTGCCTGCTCATGGGGCCTTTTCCCTCCTACTGGGCTGCCCTGTCCAGTCTTCATATGAGGGTGTATGCCTTATTGCATATTGTTATACCAAGTTTGGTTTTTATTATAAAGAGGCATGCCTACTCTTTTCTGAAGGGAAACAGAGGAGCAGTGGATCTGGGGAAAAGGGTAGGTGGGGAGAAGCTGGGAGGAGGTGAGGCTATGGTTAGGCTGTTTTGTATGATTTGAGAGAAGAATAAATAAATGTGATGAAATATACAAAAAATAATGCCACCAGCAAAACTGCTTAGTTGCTCCATTTTAAATCACCCCATTTCTGTCACAGACACAATTTCAATAAATTTTCCTTTGTTATTAATTTTCTTGTTTAGTTTTCAAAGTTTATGATGAGTAACCTTATTATATTCATCCTCTTCCCTAAAACATGGTATAATGTTTAGCATTTATATATTGAATATATATTCTTCAATATATATTTGGTAAATGAACTCCCACCTCTCTCCTCCATCTCTACTCTTTTATCCTTTGTGTTTGGAGTGTCTCCCTTCTCCTTGACCATTTGGTAAAGCTCATGTGTGCATGGATCCTACCTCTGTAGAAACTTCATGGTGTTCTGTCCCAGAAATTGGTCATTCACCTGTATTATAATATGATTAATAATAATAGCAGTTAATTTTTAGAAATGATTTTTAAAAATTTCACACATGAGTGTTTTGTCTGCACATATGTTTGCATACCATGTTCATGCCTGGTGCCCATGTAGTTTAGAAGAAGGTATCAGTTTCTCTGGAACTGGACTTAGGGATATTATGAATTGTCATATGAATGCTAGGAACCCCGGCTTCTTTGCAAGAGCAATAAATACTCAAAACTGTGGGACCCAGAGCAGCCTGGCTACACATAATGGGGCCAAGGCCACACAGCTGCCATAGCAGGCAGCACCAGGTTCCAGGAAGAGCCATAAGCTGGCATCAACCAGGAACAGACCATCCAAAGGAAATTCATAACGTTCCAATCATTGTAGATAGGATCATCTGCCAGCACACACCCACCACTTTTCACCAGGACACCCCTAGACAAATGTCAGCCAATCAGGGGTCCTAAACCTTAGAAATCCCTCACTCCTACCTTTGCTATTAAAAAACCCAACCCCCATCAGAGCTCTAGGCTCTCCAATCACTCCAACACTTTGGATACACAGAGAGTCCGAGTTTCAAACTTGTGTAAGAAAGGCTCTTTGCTTTTACATACAGGACTCCATCTCCTAGTTGGATTTGGGGAGACTCTGTGATCTGAGCATAACAAAAACCACTGAGCAATCTCTCCAGTCTAAATTGTTGATATTTTAATGTGTGCTTTATGCTATGTACAGTGTCAAGTATTTTTTAAAAATTGGCTAACTCAACTTATGCACACAGGAATTAGATGTTATGTCCTGTTTTATAGACAGCTTTGGAGGCTTTAAATAACATGGCCAGGGTCACAAAATAAGGTGCAAGTTGGGATTTAAATCCAACTGTAATTGTAAGATTTGTGTTCTTTAGGATGGAGCTGTATCTTATGTGTCTGCCTCTCCCAACTTTCTGGAAGGCCAGGGATATTTATATAGCTCTTCTACCACCATGGCTTAGTCCCCTCCTAGATTCAAAATTGGTGATGAAGAAATATCCATGAAACAAGTAAATCTGCCACCCACAAGTTTACCTAAACACTTTATCACTCAGCTAAAAAGTATTTTCAAACAACCAGGAAAAGAACAATGGAAAGAAATAGGCACATGAATTAGCTAACAAGGATAAGATAGGTTGTAGAGTCCCAGACTTGATGTTTTTCATACTAAAGACAATGCTAAGGTCACTGCCAAAATAGACAGACATTATGTAATTAGGGGAGGCAGTGCCAGCAATGACTCCAGAAGCTGCTTAAGAACTGAAACATGCCGGTGTTTGCTCATGTCCCTGCTCACACAAACAAAAGGCCTACATCTTGGAAACTGTTTTGCTTTGTTTGTTTGCAAAAGCTCAAGTTGGTCTCCATTTGGCAGCCAGTGGCACAGTCATGCTGGAAGCCTCTCCCGGACCCCAGCGTTTGTTTGCTGGGGACTGTTGAAAGCAAATGGGAAGGTAACTGAGATGCAGGGTGCAGATCTGAGGGGCACATCATTAGGACGGACATCAGGAGACATTGGAATCTTCAGACTTCTGTCTGTTTGGGTGTGACCCATTTCTACAGACAGAGCAATCTGGAGCTCTCAATAGGGACATTCTGGGAAGAACTTCAAGGCTAGCATGGACCAGGGCAGTGTCAACCATTTCTGCAAGGCCAGCATGGATTAAGACATTGTCTGCCATTTCTTTTCTTTTTTCTTTTTTGTTGTTGTTGTAGTTTTGGAGCCTTTCCTGGCACTAGCTCTTGTAGACCAGCTTGGCCTCAAACTCACAGAGATCTGCCTGCCTCTGCCTCTCTAGTGCTGGGATTAAAGGCGTGTACCACCAATGACTGGTTGTCTGCTATTTCTGCAATGCCGGCATGGATCAGGGCAATGCTGCCATTTCTGCAAGACCATCATGGATTAGGACTCTGTCCACTATTTCCATGTTAGGCTTATATTATATAGCCTCCTTTGCTCCTGACTGAAAAATTGGTGTTCCCACTTTATAGAGGAGAAAACTGAGGCTCACAGGCATACCAGTCATAACAATGTAACCAGCACTGGTTTACTGATGGTAAAGTTTAGTCTTTTTAGTTTGCACTCCTATTGCCCATGGAGGACTCAGGCTTCCTGTGTGCTCCCCTTTGTTATTCATGGCCCTCAGGCAGCCTGTAGTCCAGAACTTTAATACAGGCTGTTTTCTTCTCCTGACTAGCCCTTCCCCTAAATCCTGTATATTCCCCTTCATCCCTCCTTTCATGTCCTTGTCCAATGTCACCTTCTCAGTGAGGCCCGCCCCAAAGCCTCAAACCTCCGCCCCCACACCTGCCTTCTCTTTTTGGTTTTTATCCATCTAACATGATACTATCTACTATCTACTACAATATAGATCCGTATTGCACTTTAATGGCAATATAGTTTAGTTTTCCCTTGATAAATTAATTTGTATATATTTGTAACAAACACACTTTGAAATATGCATGTGCAATTGATAAGTTGGGTTAATTAAAATATCCATTATCTCATGGTTTATTTACAGTGAAAACAACGACTTGACAGTGACTGTAAGAGGTGTCTTAGAATTCCCATGAAATACTGCAGGGAGGAAATGATAGATAATGCAGTGCGGTCACCATCGCGGTCCTGCTCGCCTCCTTGGAACCAGAGATATGGTAGTGATCAAACCCCAGAGAACTGTATACAATTGGAAGGAAGTTATTTGTACCAACAGAACCTTAAAAGTAATCTCAGTCATGTGTATGTGTGTGTGTGTATCCTAAAAGCAAGTGCTTTAACTATAGACAATAGTCACCTTCTTCTAGAAGTTCCAGAGAACTGGATACTCAGCTTCTTGGCTGTTGGGAATCTTGCCCAGGATGTCATGCCACACAAACACAGATGAAAGAGATGACTGACCACAATTCTTTGTTCTTTTGCATTTTTCCTTCAGCTGATGTACAGGGGTCTGTGTGAGACTTTGAACTAAGGCTCTGAGATGCAGAAGTGATCAGGAGGACATGGTCCCCACCTTCTTGGTATTTCTCATGAAGTTCAATATATCTTCATGGTTCCTGAAATGATGAGTCTGGCTTCCTTACAATAGATTGTTTTTAAACCAGAAATCTCTCTTTCCATCCATTCCCACCATCCTTCTAATCAGCCAACCATCCATTAGGGTTTTACTCAGCACAGCACGCCATGTTCTGTGACTAAGTGCTAGGGGTTAGAGCTGAATGTATGAGATATTTTACTTAGCTCACCTTCTCTAAAAGTACTTGGGGCCGAGCCTGACAACTTGTGTTTGATCCCCATGACCCGCTGATTTCTGCAAGTTGTTTTTGACTTCCACTGCATATACCCAACCACAACTACACAGCACAGACACACACACAGATCCAACCATACACATAGACACACAGATACATATTCAGAGAGAGAGAGAGAGAGAGACAGACAGACAGACAGGCAGACATAGATGCACACACAGAAACACACATACACAAGAGAGACATACACACAGGGACACACACATAATAAAAAAATAAATGCAATACAAATATATCTTACTGATATGGAGTCTGTTTACTCTATCAAGATATAAGATGGAAAGACCCACACAACTAATACATGCATTTAAGAACTGCATTTTATACTGTGTGGTTTGGAAGCTGGTGGGACACGTGGAAGAAAAATAAAGAAGGCTTCAGGGAAACACTTGAAGCCAGACATGGGGATTCATGAGGAAAGCTATTCTTTAAATCCAAATGATGTTAGACTTGAGCCAGAAGATAATTTCAAAACCTAAGGTTCTTTAAAGGGGGAGGATAGGGCATGTTACTCAGAAAAAGGAGGGGAAATTTATACAGAAGATATAAAAAAGATATAAGGCAGGGTGGGTCCCCCACCTCATAAGTCATATGAATATGAATATGGGGCGCATATTCACACCCCACAAGTCAGCTGTCATTCCAACTTCCCTAAAGCCAAACTTTCACTCCATGGTCCTTTAATCCCCAATGACAGCCACAGCTTCCACAGTGATAAGCAGAGAACAATGAAGCCATATTACTCTGATCTTGTCATCCAAATGCCAGAAAACTTCTAAGGGCTGGCTGCCAAGTTCCTAGGGAATGAGGTTCACACTCCTCGCCAGAGTTCTCTGTGTTTCTCGCAGAGCCTCCTCTTCTTAAACCTCCCCCACTGTTCCTTCCAGGCAGCTCACTTATCAAGTGCCACCCTGGACAGTGTCACACTTCTGTGAAGACCAGCTGACTTCTACTTTCTTGCCTCCAGTCTTGCTCAATGAAGACCTTTTTACCAGATCACTCCCCATACCACCCTGGGTATACTGGGGAAATGCTACTCCCAGCTCAGCTCAGCTAACAAGGTGGGTGAGAAGGGCTATTACTCAAGGAGTTCAGAGCCTGTGCCAAAGGCAGGGGAGATGGTGGCACAGAGGAAGCCAGTGTGATGAGTTACTTCTCTGGTTTTCCCAGTCAATCAAAAGTCGCCTTTAGTTCCAAAGTCACATAGTCAGATGCAGGGTAGGTGACACTGATGTTTAGCTCAGTTCTGTGCTCACCATTCATACTTGTATCCGTTATCATACTAAGAACTTTGCTTTTTTTTTTTTTGCCAGTTTCTGCAGGGAGCAAAGGTGCTGGTTTTGCCAGCTCTGTTTACCGCTTTTCACTATTACTTCGCCACAGCAGGAACCTGCAGTGTTTGCTGAGTGCCTGGGAATTGAAATGGGGAGAGAGAGAGAAGGTGAAAGGTGGGAGGAAGGAAAAGTCATCAGGCCACTGTGGCCTCATTAATTTCGGTTTGAGTGTTTTAGACCCTACTGTTTCCTCCAGGTTACAAAAGCAAATTTATCTGAGCAAATACGCTTGCATATTTGCATTTCTTTGAACCCTAATTTGAGATGCAAATAAGCCACTAACTAGACCAGGCTTCAATGGTGGTGTTTAAACAGAAATCCCTACAGCTCTTGAGAGACCTCGCTCCCAGGGAAGCTAGAGTTGGCCAGCATGAGTAACAATGACAACCAGGACACCTAAGGAGTTACGTGGGTCTCCTTCTCAGACATTTCCTCCCCTTTGTTTCAGAGCCTGCTCCCCCCCAGGCTCAGATTCTCTGAACTAGAGACAACTTGAAAGAGTTCAGGTTCCTTGGTCAACTTTTCCCAGCCCCTTAGCTAGAACCTCACCACCACTAGTGACATCCTGTTTTTATTGTCACACTCTTAGTAACAAAGAACTCAGTGCTTTCCAAGTGTGCTCCCGTAGAACACGAGACAAATTCTACTCGTCATTTGCTCCCCACTTAGCGCCAAACCAAACCCCATTGCCATCGTCCATGAGGCAGCTTAGCAAAGACTTGAATACGTCAAGTGGTCTGCTTCCATTGACAAACACTGTGGTCATTTACCATCTTCACACATTATGGCTTCTCTACTGTCTAACACCAGGCTCTTATATTGTCAGTGAGGTCAGGTTTCACTCAAATTTCTAGGCCCACTTTGACATCATGACTTGCTGGCTACTCCTGGTCAAACAGACAGGTTTTGACCTTATTCAGGGCCACTCAAATGCTATTCCTTCAGAGAAGCCTGGGTGACTATACTAACCTGAACAGAACCACCCTCACAGCCCCCACTGCACCCTCCACTGCACCCTTCCAGACTCTACCCTCTTGTCACCCTGTTGTTCAGCATTTTAAAATCAGGATTCACAACTCTCTCCGAAGTACTTGGTTCCATTTCTCCGTGTTTGATAGCTGACAGCAATTTGAGTCTATGCATCCCCTTCTGCCTCACATCTGCAAAAGTTGATAAGGAGATCCCAGTGCGCCTTTCTTTAGCAGCTGGGCGAGGTGCACACCTGATCAGCTCTACTTGTACAAAGGAACTCGCCCTTCACCCCTACCACATGACTAACAAAAACTCCAAATCAGCCTGCCGGAAAGCTTTAGAATGGAAGTGATCAACTTTAAAATGTCTTAATGGGGGAAGGCGTGGCATCTGTTAAATCTCTGGCTTGGCTTTTGAGGAGAAGCCTATCTTTTTCTGAATGATGTCGCTAGGAATTGATGCACTTAGTGGCTATGTTCCATGGCATCTTTCTTGTCCCGTGAAATATAGGTCCTGATTTCCCATTACAAAAGCCACAGAAACGAACGCCAGCACCCTCCTTCCACTCCCAGCAAATACACGATCGGTAATCTGAGCACTTCTTTCCATTCATCCCTTTCAGCCTCACCCTGGCTGTGTGGCCATATATCTCCAGTTTGCAGGTAAGGAAACAGACACAGGGAGGTAAGGGGTTTGTCTGGGCTACATGGCATGTAGTGGAATGGAGATTGGCCTGTAGGTAGAAGGTCCCATCTTACACTCCAGAGTTGGCTGCTGCTGTGCCCTGACTGTAGAAAGTTACGGCCATGATCTATAACCTATATGGCCTCTAACCAACTCAACTAGTTCTCCCTCAGTTTCCAAGTGAGGGCTTGACCCCCATTTGCACATGAGAAAACTGTAACCTCAAAGAGATGGGAGACTCCCTAAACATGGCACAGGCGCTCACGTGAAAGCTCCAGGAGGGGCTTTGAGAACACAAGATTGGGAGCACAGACAACTATTACCTGTGCTAAGAAACAAGCTATCTAGGCAGCTAGTTTGATAACTAATAGGGGGAATCTGGGGGAAATTGCCCGAATCCTATCTCCGACTGCACATTAATAAGAAATAAGGATCCTTATAATTAACACTTAGTTGTTCAAAGAATAAAATCCCCCTGGCAATCCCACAATCCCATTGATGTGAGGGAATTGCTTTTCACTCACACACACACACACACACACACACACAAATATATATATATATTTCTTTTACAATAAAAGTGATATATGTTAACTACAGGAAACTGAGAAAACTAACCCTAACAATGCCTCGAATAACTCATGTTCTAAGCATCCAGCTAAGACTCCCATAACGGACATTTTTACGCAGGTGGAATTCTGTGAAAGACTAAGTCTCAGAGGCATTTCTTGGTTTTAGGTTACCTTTGTGATTCTACCTTGTGGGCGAATCAAGTGACTTGGATAGCAGCAAGTCACTTGACCTCATTGAGACTTGGGGCTTTGCGGGTGATTACTGCGTGGAGTAGGCCCCGTGACCTTGTGACTCATGAGAGTTTCCAAGCAAACACCTGTGAGAGCACCCAGCTTGTGGCCGGAGCATAGTATAACTGCTCATCTTCTTGTCCCATGTCCTTTTCCCTGACTCTGAGGACCACACTCTCATCAGTGAGTGCAGGCAGGGATTGTTTCTGCTCTCTTACGGTGGTCATGCTCACAGAAGACTCTATGGTTTTAACTCTCAGATATTCCCAAACTGCTTAAGGAGAAATTAGTGTGACAGACAGGAAGAAGATCTGTGTTTGTCACACTTGTCTCAGTCCTTTCTCCAGGAAAAATCAAAGGGTGATTTGTCCTTCTCACAGGTGGCTCTTGTTTACTAGGGGGCAAAAGTAGATGTTATGCCAAAATGCATTTCTAGGGTTAATTATCGTAAAGAAAAGAATAATAAGAATCAGGATATTATTTGGGAAAATGTCTTAGATTGCTGACAGTTGGAAGCAGACAGTAGGTTCTCTTGATAAACTTAGTGTTTATTTGTATACACTAAGGAAACAAAAACCAAAGTGAATACATCTCTCTAAATGAAGAGTTAGCAGAAAAGGAAAAATGATTTTGGCAAATTATGCTGTGCTAGAACAATGCTCAAAAAGGATGCCCAGTGATGCTGGAGAGCCAAGAAGGGCATCCTGTGTGGGCCTCTGGGATGAGAAAATTTTCCAATATTTCCATACATGTAGATACCATACTCTGATTTATTCACTTTCTTTATTACCCCTGTTTTTTTCTCCCTGCCTCTGTTGTCTTCCATTTTACTTGAACTAAGTTCTGAAATATACACAGGAGTCACCCAGCAGGGAAAAGAAAGCAGAGGAAAGACCACGCAGGCAGAAGAGATGCTGGGAAAATATGTGCACTTGACACATGAAGCTGTCCTCAAGAAACAAGAAGTAACACAATCATTTAGTAGGCTTGAGTGAATAATGGGTGCTAACATCCACTGAGAACTAACTATGTGCAATAAACTGCTTCAAGCATGGAATTCATTATACAGACACATAGGGACTCAAGAGCTAAGGGCAGAAATAAGTCTCAGAAATGAAAAAGAATCAGGCAATCAGGGCTACCATCAGAATGTCTTTCTCGCTCTCTATCTACAGACAAGCATGTGTTGCTTCTCAGTGCCATACAATAGAATGGCTTCAGCATCTTCTGAGTTTGCAGGTTCCCAAATGTTTAGGGAGGGGATTGACTGGGTGTATTTATTACCCTTGGTTGCTGTGATAAATCTCTTTGATCTGAAGTGGCTCACAGAAGAAAGTTTATAATGGCAGATGAGACATGACAGTAGGTAGGTGTGGTGGCAGGAAGCTGAAAGATCAAATTTTTCATTACATGTAGGAGAGGGTGGGGAGAGAAGGGGGCAAGGCCTTAAATTCTCATAGCCCAGTCCTCATGTGTAGTGATATTTCATTTGTATTTTAATAAATAAAACTTATTGAAGTCCAGAGAGTAAAACAGCCACACTGATCATCGTTACAGAAAAGGCAGTGGTGACAAACACCTTTAATCCTAGTATCCACAACGACACACACATTTAATCCCAGTAGCCACACTAGTTTGCCATAGAAACCAGGTGGTAGTGGTCCACACCTTTAATTCCAGCATTAGAGAGGAAAATAAGATAGGAGGAGACAGCTCTCATACACAGTCTCATACTGAGATTCCTGTAGGATCGTCATTTTGGACTGAGGTAGAGGTAAGAGCCAGTGGCTGGCTGTTTGGTTTTCCTGACCTTCAGGCTGAACCCCAATTTCTGTATCTGGGTTTTTATTAATCGTGCTATAACCCATGATGTATTTCCTCCAGCAAGACCCCACCTCCTAAAGGTTTCACAACCTCCCCAGATGCTACCAACTGGGGCCAAAAGTTTAAATATGTGTGCCTACGGAAGACATTTCTTACTCAAATCACTATATTAGTCCAAATTAGGTAAATAAATGGTAACCCGAGAAACAAAGCCAATTTTAAGAAGAGGTTGATCTGCCTGTGAGCCTGCTCATGGGAATGGTACAATCTCATAAAACAGGAGCAATGCCTGTAAAGACAACTCTACTGGCCTGGTTCGGGTAGATAATCGGTGATTAATCCTGAGGAGATGGCAGTTGTGGTCATGAAGTGTTTTATCTGGTAAGTTAAAGTACTTTTATAGCTATGAGCAAGCTTTAAAGGCTCTGAAGTGGGGAACGACTCTATGACCAAATCTTCTTTTTAGGAAAATCTCTTTTTTTTAGAGGCTTTCAAGTAAACTTAATGCTCTACTTATGGATGCATTTGTCTTCATTCTCTTTCCAAACATCAGCTCAAAGTGAGAGCAAGAGGATATATAGAGACAAATTCAAGAAGAGAGGAGGAAGCAGCCAGAAGGAATATGACCAAGATTCTGGAAGATGGATTAGTAGTAGGCTAGTAAGGGAGAAGTCAAATGTTCATCATTTTCCAGGAGGATGTCAGAGTGAGCAGGTTCCACAGAGACCAAATCCTAGAATGGAATGGGATTTGAAGACCCTGGGACCCAAGAATGGCAAGCATGAAACTAGAAATAAAAATAATAGTGTCAATAATAATATAATATATTATATACGTAAATAGTAATTATAATAGATAAATTCAAAGGCTTGGATAATATTGCATATAGAATACTCAGCCAGAAGCCCACCCTTCCTTGCATAGTCAAGTGGAAGCACACACTTTCCCCACTGCCCAGGTGCCCATCTGCATTATTCTCTGTGTAGGAACAGAGGGGCAGTGAAAAGAAGAGGGGGGGAATACAGCTAGCAACACAGAATCAAGTGGAATCTAGATCTGAAAGTATGAGACCCCCATCTCTCATTCTTATGCCTTGTCTTACCAAAGCACTTCAAACTAAACAGCTACCTTTTCCTAAGCATCAGAACAGCACCTCTTTTGTTTTGTTGTTTGTTTGTTTTGTATTAATTAAATCACTGCTTGGCCTGTTAGCTCTAGCTTCTTGTTGGTTAGGTCTTACATACTAAACTAGCCCATCTCCATTAATCTGTGTATCACCACGTGGCTGAGGCTTACCAGCATTCAGTTTAGTCCCCCCCCCCGGGCCTACCTAGCTCTGTTCTGTCTTGCTATAAGCTCAAAGCAGTTTCTTTACTCATTAACCAATAAAAGCAACACATATACAGAAGGACTTCCCACATCAGTGCATCATTTTAATTCCAGCACTTGAGAAGCAGAGGAAGGTGGATCTCTGAATTTGGGGTTAGCCTGGTCTACAGAGTGAGTCAAGGATACACAAAGAATTACAGTCTCAAAAAACAAAGACAGAAAGGCCAGTCTGTAGATGCTCTGTATCTGCTCCCCACTCCTATCCCTGGACCCTGATGGGGAAGCACATTTGAGGGCCTACTGCACCTGATCTGTTGACTGACACTGGGGAGGAACAATTTGTGCTTTGGTGACCCTTCTAGGGGCATTCTGGTGCACACTCTAGTCTGGGAAC